>CAUYSK010093904.1:0-48901 GCA_963575035.1 Avahi laniger | reverse complement strand
CATTCTGGCTCTGGGGCTTAGCATATAGTCTCTATGTTACATTATTGTGACATTGTGGGCCTCTCTGTTGTAAATAACAGCACGGAATTTGACTTCTTATGGTACAGCTTTACATCTCACAACACATAGAGAATAATAATGGGTGATGCCTTAGTTAAGTCATCACATTACTTGGTGGAATATAGCATTAAATTACCATCTCTTAAAAGAATTAAGTTACCGTCTAATAATAATGACTTAATTTAATTTCCATAAATTACAAGAGTATTGAATTCACCAACAATTGTGTTAACATGTGTAAACAATTTAGCAATCGAAGGAAAGTTTAGAAATAAGTAGAGGCAATATTTTGAAAATTTGGGCAATTGCCCATTATATAGCTTGTTTCGCATTTTTACTACAAATGTAGGAGACATTTTCCATATTAAAGCATCCTAGTATTTCTCTTTGCATAGCTAACTTAGTGTCTTACACACAGTAGAAGCTCATATATCAGGTCGGAAATAGGGAGAGAGGAAGTAGAGACAGCGAATTAAGACAATTCTTTGTAGAATTTTTTTTCTTGTTGCAGGAGCAGTGCACAAGTAGAGGGGGCCTGAGGTGGGAGCACTGACAGCTGATCAACTCTAGCAAGAGGGAAAGCAGAGTTTGAATGGGCGTAGGTTCAGATAGTTGATAAATGTGGTAGGAGAGTAAATGCTTTTATATTTTGGGGGAAATAAGAGAAATGAGGTTATCAGACTTTCATCTCCCCTAGTCCTCTGGAACTGTTCTTGTCAGGGAACTGATGATTTCCGTATTGCCAGATCCCTTGGTTGATTCTCAGTTCTCTTCCTCCTTCATTTGACAGGTCCTTACTCCCTACTCTTTTTTGAAATGCTTTCTTCACTTGGCTCAGGCCATTTGCTTAGTTTCCCTTCTACCTCGCTGTCACTCCTTCTCAGTCCCTTTGTCTAGTGCTTCTTTGTCCTCCTGACTTCAAGATCCAGGGCTCGGTATGTGGACCTTTTTTCGTTTGCAGTCACTCCCCAGGGGATCTCCTGTAGCTCCGTGACCGAATGCCGTGTGTGTGCTGACGACTCCCAAGTGTGTATTTCCACTCATCTCCCTCCCTCCGGACTCCAGACTTGAATAGCTGACAGCCTATGCATTATCTTTTCTGTGTATCTTCTAGACATCTTACTTGACATGACATGTCCAAGATCATACTTTGATCATCCCCACCCCCTCTGGACCCACCCCCCGTCTACTGTAGTCCTGTCTGTAGTCTTCTCCTTTTTGACAAATGGCCACTCTACCAGTTATTCCTAACAGTCAGTTCTAAACCTCAGGCATTCTGGACTATTCTGTCCATTAGCAAATTTTGAAGGCACTGTCTTCAAAATATATCCAGAATCTGACCCTTTTCTTTTATCTCCACCATTACTGCTGTGACCTGCTGCCTGTCATCTCTCTCCTGGGTGATCGTAATAGCCTCTAGTGTATGCTTGCTTCGATCCTTGTCCCACAGTGAGCCTGTTAAAACCTAAGTGAAATCACATAAACCTTATGTTCAAAACCAACCACTTTCTCTCCATCTCACAGTATAAGCACCATGTATCCTGTCTCCCACCCCCTCAAATTCTGCCACTTTATCTCATGCTGTACTCCCTGCTCACTCTGCTGCAAGCCCCGTGGCCTTCTTGCTGTTGCTTGAACATGCCTGACATTTTCTCTCCTTAACAGCTTCTTTTCTTTGCCTAAAATGTGCTTTTCCTAGATAAACAATCTGGTTCACTCCTTCACTTTTTTCAGGTCTCTGCTTAAATGTTGCCTTATCTGAGAGGCCTTCCCCTGCCATAAACTAGAATCCCTCACCTCAGGGACTCTTGGTCCTCCCTCCTATGCTTTAGTTTTTCATAGCGATTATAACCACTTGACACATTATAAATTTATTATCCTTTTTCTCATACTAGAACGTAGGCTTCATGGTGGTAAGGATTTATTTTTCTCTTTTTTTTTATAGTATTACAGTGCCTAAAATAACAATGTTTGGCAAATATGGATATGTAAGAAAAATTTATTACGTGAATTGAGTATATGAATAAATGTTTAATAAATAGTTTTCCTGTTTATCTGTAAATGGCTCTATAATGCAGTGTTTATCCAACTGAATGTTTTTCTCCCTCCACAGCACGATGGTCAGTTCTGTGCAAGGAAATACATATCCCAGCCAGGCTTCAGTATACAGTCCACCTCCTGCTGCTGCTGCAACTGCTGATGTCACTCTGTACCAGACTGCAGGAACTAATCTGTCCCAGGTGCCAAACTATAGTTTAACGTCATCAGTCCTGCCTCAGCCAGGAGGCAGTCAACAGCCACCCCAGCCACAGCAACCGTATTCTCAGAAGGCTCTGCTATAGGACCTGGTACTCCTCCTTTGACACATATCTGCTGAATGCCCCTGACAGTGTTACGAGATTCGTTAATATCTTATGATTTGTTTATGCTCAGCTTATAGGAATCTGTCTTGGTCAGCAGCAAGTTCAAATACTCAAGAAGGTAGAACTCTCTTCAATTTACGTGGACTTTTTAGAGGTTCTCCCCCTCCCCCACCCCTCCCCCAGAGAAATGAAACTACTTACAACATTTAATTCTTTTCATAATATGAAAGAAGTGATACAAGATTATTTGTCTTATAAAATTACCTGGTCTGCAAAAAGTCAAACTTACAAAAACTGTTGTGACAAATGTTAATGTACATATATCGATATGTAACTTCATTGGCGGCCATTTTGAATCACAGTGGTGATCATGTGAATATATTTAACACTGTGTTAAATTAATTTACATTGCTATTTTATTTTAATCATGAACAACTACCATGTTTCTTAATGTTTTGTGTAAATTTAAGATAATTACACTATCCTTTTAAACTGCAAGAAAACAAAAGTTGTAGCATATCTACATGAAGGCATTCTGTTGTCCATGTTTCAGTTTCACATTAAAGTGAACTTTCCTAACGTATACATATATATATATATATTATGTCTTTCTGTAGCCTCTGCATACTACTAGCTGTCATCACACCAGCGTACAGTAGCTAAATTTTTGATGCAATTGTAGCAAATGATAATGCTCCCTTTGGACTTTTACATTTTGGCATGATATTTCAGAATGTTGTGGGACCACGAGACAAAATTAGGTAGGATCACATTCTTTATATATCTTATTTTTAAAAAAATAATGTCGATTTACTTTTTCCTAGTCGAAGGTAGTAATTAGGTTTCTAAGCTGTATACTGTGTTTATTGGTGGCAGTGACACCAAAGATAGAGGCGATGGATAGAAATTTTTAAACTGGAAAGAAAACATGAATTACACTACATTTTTAAAGTCTCTTGTAATTATTTAGGATATAAACAAAATTTGATTCATCTGTCTTACCCCATTACTAGTCTTTTAAATGTGTCTTTAACATATTGTATCCTTTAATTCTTCATTAAAATGGATATAAGTAGCTGTTTCAAAGTAATCTATATTCCTGGCTTTACTTAACAGTTTATATATGTATTGTTATCTTTCAAACTGGATTTTCGGGCTGCTCTTTGCTGACTTTTAAAGTTCTAATGGAATTATTTTGGCTTTCTACTCAGGAGTATTTTTGAATGAATGCTTTTCTTTTAATTCTTACAAAGAATGTTTTCAGTGATTTTTAATCTTTGAAATATTTATGATTTCCCTGGTTTGCTATACCATTATTTTAACACTTTTATTTAAAAAATTAAAAAGTTGAGTGAACACTATATTTAATGACTTGATTTAACAGCTAACATACTATAAATGAAAATTTGATTTATATTTTGTAAGACTATTGTAATCAGGTAGCTTGTTTGTTTTTTCTTTTTGACACATAATTCCATCTGTGGCAAGTAATCTTAATGGTGACTGATTTCACAGGTTCAAATTTAAAGCACCATTTTAAGTGTTTCACTCTAATGTTGTACTTTCCTGAGTTTAGAGTGTGTTGCCCTCAAATAGTAATTTTAAAATTTGAATTCGGATTTCACATTTTAAATATTTTTAGTAAGTTACTTTTTGATAAACATTGCCAGATTATAATCTTTTTAATTTTAATATTGTGGTGTAACTGATACACTTTTCCCTATGTCATACTGTATTTTTCTTTTTGATAAATTCCTATTTGCCAATGACAAATGTATCATTTTCCCATTTTAATTTTGATATCTTTCATGCTGTAAAATCAGTGACATATTCTCTAGTATGCTTTTTTGCTCTATAAAAGTCAGTGGTGAATTTAAAAAAACTATCCTTATAGATCATATACATTTTTCTTTACCTGTTAGATCACTAAGCTTATAGAGGTTTAAATGATAAATACTTAAAACTGATATTAGTTTGTGCCTTTTACTTATTAAGAATGAAAATACCAGGTGGAAAAATTCCAATGAAAATGAAGCACTGGCTTTAATGACATGACATGGATGGAATAGGAAGGGACTAGTTAGGATCACAAATGATTTTGTTCTGAAACCTGTGTGTGTTGCACTTTCTAGAAATTTTTTATTAATAGATGTCCTCATTTTGAAGGAATAGGATTATTTATAAAATGAACTAGCTATAATGTAAACTTCTGTGAAGCAAATTTTATTTCTCAGTTTATTTCTTTTATAAAGTTTGAGGTGTGTTCCATAAAACAGTGATATCTAAATGGAAAAAATTCAATCCAGTTACAGTCCAGCATAAATAGCCAACAGGCCTCATGGCCAGTTGGATGTGATAAGATATCAGTGCCCTAAACCTATTAGGAGTGATCTATAACACATATTTAATGTGATTTTGCAGTCTTTTCCAACTTTGTCGTTCTCCTTCACTCTCACCAATACTCTACTCAGTGAGGGACCTTTTTATGTGCCTAGAGATGCCCTTCTTCATATTAAATACTTCTGGAACTTTGTTTCTGTACCTGTTAGTCTTTATATTTAAAATGCTTAATAGACTAGCATGATTCTTTTCATTTCTTTTCTTTTAGATACAGCTTTCCTATATGACATATGTTATAATTCAGCTTGAAAATATCTTTTGTCCAAAGCTTCAAGTTTATGCGAGACAAATTAGTGTCCTACATGATAAACTATGCAATTAAAAAAAAATTACAGAAATTATTCCAAAATGAGGTTTATTGGTATAATTGCTCAAATTTTCATCTGTTTAATATATGTTAAAATAACTGTCTTCCTTTTCTCATCTATTTCTTTGGTTTACTTACTAACTGTACTAGTAATTATAGTTTGCTTCCTGTTACATCACTTTTAAATGTTTAATAACAAAACAATAGTTTAAATTTTTCACTCTTGTATCATTTTCCAGCTTTTTTGGTTTTTGTTCGTTGGGTTGATTGATTGCTTATACCACTTAGAATAAAAGAAATAGAAGAAACTTACCTAAATATGTTCTCAAAGGCCTTATTATCAGTTATCTTTTATTTTAGAATCATGATTCAGTTACGTGTTCTTACCAAGTACCTAGATTGTTTTCTGTATTATTTATAGTGACTTGCCCACCTGGTTTTCAAGCAAAGCTGTCTCAGTTTTATGTATTCTTCTTTAGTATGCTCTTCTTTTGAAATTATAGTACTTTATAGTGTATTTTTTGAAGTTTTCATAGCTTCAAAAATGTTTTTTCCTTATGACAGTCTAGAACACTTTAAATCTCAGTATTTAAAATCCTGTATTTCCTTGCTGAACAAAATTTAACATTTTATTGGTGCTAACTTGTGGTCAAACTGTACTTTGCTGATTTTCTAACTCTCTAGCTTCTGCTGACACCTCCCACTGCCATCATTGTCTGCCTCTTCTTTTAGTCTCATAGAATTTGTGATAGTAAATTATTAAAAGCCAGTAAACTCCTGGATAAAAGCAAAAGGGACTGATTTTGAAGATCTTTTGGTGGTCAGAGACTTTTAAAAAAATAGTTCTATTTTATAGAAGAGTAGTATCCAAATTTTTTGATCAGATACCCTGATGAGTAACAATTTTTTTTTAGTTATGTAGCCTTAAAATATGTATGTATGTTTATTTACAGATCGTATAAGTTCTGTGCTAATGCATCTTGTACGTTATGAAACACATCAAAAAATAGAAATCTTAAAAGGATAAGATAAAAAGTTATTAATAGGAATTATAATATTTTCTTCCTGTATCTCAGTGGTTGCTTTTATCTGTCCTTTAGGATGTATGTACCTGATTTGGAGACCACTTGGTTTAGAGGTTAAGATTAAACAGTCAGGGGAAGTAGAATATTACTAAGTTGGACCCTTGAAGTAAGTATTTGATACTATAAGTAGCACTTTTCCTATCAACTTTTGTCTTGAGAATTTTCAGACCTACAGAAAGATTGAAAGAATAATACATTGGACACCCGAATACTATTTGTCTAGATTTACTAATCATTAACAATTTGCCACATTTGCTTTATCTCCTTTGAATGTTTTTATATACACATGTGTATATGTATATAGGAGTGTCCACATGTGTGTACACACACATACTTTATTGTGTGAACAGACAAGTTGCAGACATAGTAAACTATATTCCTGAATACTTCATCGGCATCTTGTAAGGATAAGGACAATTTGCCACAGTTTCTTAGATGTGGTAAACCAATTTCCCATCTAAGAAAATTAACAAAAATTCAGTATGTTGTTACTGAGTGTCCCCCAAACTTTTATAGATATATATATTTTTAAAAATCCATATATATTCCACGAATATACATCACATTTTTTGTCCCTTTATTCTATACTAATCTAGGTTAATCTCCTTGTCATCTCTTCCCCCATGACATTGATTTCTTAAAAATCCATACCATAGAATGTCCTACATTCTGCATTTTTGTCTTTGTTTCTTTATGATGTTAACTTGATGCTCTTTATCAAGAGTCACTAAAGATGGTGACTCTTTATCATTACTTATTCCTAAAAGAGTTACTATCAGAGCCATATGATTTATGGTTAGAAGTGATAAAACTAAATCTTTCAGGGTTATATCAGAAGCTGTGCATGTCAATGAGCATTGTTAACCTTAAAGTGTAGTTACTCTGTATAACAGACGATGTCCTCAGCCATTGATGCTACTATAACTCAGTACAGTTTTCTGTTTTTCATTTCAAATTGCATGGAGAGTAACTTAAGCTAATTTGTGCTCCTCTTTCTCCACAGTACCTGCCTTTCCGCCTTCAAACCAAAATCAGCTTTTCTCAGTTTGTTCACCCACCTAATTCACTCTGGATAGCTTTTAGTAATTTTAGAAACGTAATCAGCAATTTATAGGGCTATGTTTTTGGATGCATGAATTTTGGCATGTTTGTTTTAAAGGACTTCTCATTACCTTATAGTCAGACCTTCTATTTAGATACTGAAATCCCTAAAAGGGAGGGAAAGTCCTTTCTTTTTACAAGTTCTCCTTGTTACTTATTTTCCTTAAATTGGTTACCATAATTGAAGCAGGCTAAGTAAAATATATAACTACAGTCAAGTTAGAAACAAGCAAGTTACAGTAATGTACACTATCAGGTTATTGAATAGCTAGTTTAGGACCTAAAATTATTTCAGTTGGTTAATGGCTTTTTAAAAAGTAGAATAAATGTTTGTAATCCATTGCTTTTGTGGCAGGATATTTGAGGTTTCTTAACTGCAGGACTGTTAACATATCTTGTTACTTTATAAAGAGATACGGTATATAAAAAGTTAAGAATGTTTTTAGTTAAATTAATTACATGTACTAATTATCTGTTAGCCAGATAAAATGCCAAATAGGAAAATTTATATAAAATTTTCATGTGATAGGGTTATTTTCTCTAAACCAAAAATACAGAAGAAATATATCTGTTTACTGTTTTGGAATTTGTTTCTCTTCCTTTAGACAAAAGAAGGGTTTGATGTAAGTATCTTTGCTATTCTGTAATCTAAAAATATAATGATAACAGAGTCTAAAGGAGTTGATAAAAATGACTGAGGAAGTTGTAATCCAGAATACAGGTAAATTCACTTACTATTTTTAAAAGAGGTTCCATTATAACAACTTCATTTCTATAAAATGGCACATGATAAAATGATTCCATTAATTTGCACTGTAAATGTATCATAGTTTGTGACCACATGGATTTCTTTTAAAGTAAGTATTGGATGGTGGTGATGCTAGTTTGGGTTGAAGATATGATTAAGAACTAAATTAAGTTGTAGGAATTTACTGGTCCACTCTGCTATTAAGTGGAAATTTTAGTTCATTGCCCTAGGAGTTCAGAGGACTAGATTTTAACCAAAGTGTATCTTTTGTCAAAAGACTGTCTGGTAGATATGTGATCTTGGGCAGCACTGTGATTCTCTCTGGACCTTCTGCATATTTATAAATTGTAGAACTAATGTAGCTACATAATCCTTTGTAGTTTGCAGAAATATTGTTTCATATCCTCTACTTTTGTCTACCTTATATATCCCTGCTGTTCAACCTAAATAACTCATCTATGACACTTAAGTTACCCTCTAGCAGCTTAAAAGAAGAAAGAGGGTGAACTGGGTACTGTGGTACTGAAACTTGTGAACCTGATTTCTAACACATAGTCATAATAATTTACTTTCTGAAAATAATCTGGGATACTTTATTTCCATTAATAAACTGGTAAACCTTTGCTCCTATTGGAGTGACCCCCCACCCAGGATCATCTGCACTCTGGGGAGAAGTGCTTCATTTTCATTTTCATTGGTACTGATTTGGGGGAAAAAAAAATAGTTACAGGTCTGGGGCATATACTGTATTTGTATACTGCTTCAAACTAAGGGAGATATGTTGCATCAGACTAAATGAAATTTCATTGTTCTGGATGTTCCTGTAAGCAAACTGGTATTCTTGGTCTTAATGACCTGAATATAGTGATGGAGGCAATATACTATACTTGCCATTGTTTAGCTATTTTGTTTATTAAGTAAGTAGACTGCTGAAATGCTAGAGTACTGTGGAAACTAGCAGTTTTCATCTTTGGTACTGGCCCAGATTGTCTTTTTCTAATATTCCAAGTAAGGTGCAAAATCAACAATGCCTTTTTTTTGCATCACAAATATTTGGCCTAGAAAAATGCCATTATATACTGCTTAGTTACAAGTTATTAATATAAATAAACATTAAAGTAACCATTAAATTCAAGAAAGGTTGATTTTTTAAAATTAACTTTAATCTTGTGTTATCAGTTATATGTATCCATTATTTTATATGGTTTTATAAAACAATTCCAAGAATACAGTATATTTGTTCTCAGTTTTCCTACTTGCACTTGAGAAGATTAGATACCTTTGCTGGCACTTAAAAGAAGCTTTCATAAATTAATTTACATTATTTAATGGAATCTGACGAAGAAGTTAGGGCTTATTTCAAGTACTAAGTAAACTAAATAGTTCTTTTTCATAGGTGGGACAAACTTTTTTAATTTATCACTAATTGTGTTATAGTCTCTCTTTGTAAACAGGTGCCTTTTAGAACCTTTTGCTGTCTCTTGCTAATTTTTTTCTCCCCTCCTCCTCCCCTCCTCTTTTCTCCCCTTCCCTTTTCTCCCCTCTCCTCCCCTCCCCTCTCCCTTTTAAAGAATGGTCCCAGGAGGGAATACTGGTTGGGGCTGAATTCTGCAAAAAAAAATTCTTACAGTAAATAAGTGTGTTTATACCCCTAATGCCTTTGTCTTCCTTTAAAAAAAAAAAACGAAACAACTTGGATTCTAATAGACCTTAGTGAAATATTTTAATATCAAAACATCAGGACAGTATCATTTCATTCATGTGGTTGCCAAACATTAATTTACATGGTGAGGGGGACAGGTGGTCTAATGGATTTTCTTCAGGTTAAGTTTAATGTGCAGTTGATATGGAGAGACCCAGTAGCTGGCATAGAATTACCAGTTAAATTATTTTGCTTTTGCTTACTCCATTAAATTAAGGAACAGAGTATTGCTGCTTTTCTATACACCTTTCATATATTTGAAAAAGAATAATTGAGGCTTTTAGCATGATAGAAGCAAGTTCCATTTTTATTTTAACTTTCATCCAGCATTTGTAGATATTTAATTATGGCTGACCTGTATATTTGAATGGCAAAAACATGCCCCCGTGTTTTTATTTGCTGAAGGATATTTATTGAAACATGGTTTTGTTTATGCTTTGAGTAGGGAAAATTAAAATTAAATAAGTGGTTTACTAAATGTTTGTTTTATGTATGTTATTTAATACAATTCATAATGGTCAGGGAGATTTTTTTTCAAGCATTAAGTAAATGAAGATGGTGCTATCCATAGCTAAAGGAGCTATGTTTAGGTTTTATTAATTTTGTCAAAAGTAAACATTTTTGAGATTTAAATTTTTTTTTTTTTTTGAGATTTAACATTTTAAAGTGCTAGTTTCCATTTTGACCAAGTGGTAAACATCACTACATTAAAATTGGGTAGGATGATCTAAATGACTATGTTTAATGTCTTTTGAAAGCAATATTTCTGAATATTGTTTTTATCAATTCATGATTTATTGATGAAATGCTATTTACAACTCATTTGTCTCTAGGTATTTATTCCAAGAGCTGTCATTTGAGGAATGTAAAATGCTGTACAGAATGCTTAAAATCAAGAGAAACTTGAACGTTGGGAGTTTCATTCTAGCAGATACTTCTTATATATTGGACTTTGTTACAATTTTGATGAAATAGAGCTCATATTAGAATTCAGTGAATTCCACTGTTAATGTACATATGCATTCTAAAAATCACAATGCTATGCAAAATTGCTCAATAAAAAAGCCGTAGGGTTTATAGAGAAAATGGGATTAAAGGCACAGCACTGGAAAATTTTAGCAACGACATACTTAAGAATAAAGATAGGAACCTAATGATAGCAGCGGTTTTACACATGTTAAATGGTTAATTAGTATGACACTTTACCTTGGAAGAGACCTGAAGTTTGCCTGTAGAAGTGGGCATGGGAAGGGTTGCAGCTTGTGAGTTATGGTGAAGCTGTGGAAGCAGGGTCATCTGAAGTCAGGGCAAGTCGTAGCCCCAGTTGTGGATGAGTGTGTGACTCAGCTCTCTGGTGAACTGAGGTCACTGGTGGTGGTTCGAGGCATGTGTGCTTGTGTGTATTTTGTATATTCCTGTGCTGAGTGTGGTTTTCTATATTTCACCTAGTGTTTCTCCTGGATGAAACCATGCGTATGCAAATGCAAAATTTGTGTTTTACTAGTTTAACAGTTACCTGGAAGAAATTTGTGTTTTCCAAACAAATGTAATTTCAAGACCAACGCTAAAAGTCATTTAGAGATGGAGAATTAGTGGCTAGTCACCATTTATTTCTAATATTAGAAAAATACCCTTTATACTTGTAAGTGATTGATTAGAATTGTGGACAACATCTAGAATACAGAACTCTTTCTTTCCCCTTACCAGATCAGAAATGACCCCAACCGAACATGTAAACACATTCAGATTCAAAGAATTTTATGTGTTTTCCTTAAAACACATAAAATCTATGAGAAATTATATGCCTTACAACTGGTCCCCAACCCCCGGGCTGTGGACCAGTGCTGGTCCGTGACCTGTGAGGAAGTGGGCTACACAGCAGGAGGTGAGCTGCAGGCAGATGGGCAGGCAAGCAAAGCTTCATCTGTATTTACAGCCGCTCCCCATCGCTTGCATCACTACATAAGCTCCACCTCCTGTCAGATCAGCGGGGGCATTAGATTCTTACAGCAGCATGAACCCTACTGTAAGCTGCTCATGCAAGGAATCTAGGTTGTGTGTCCTTATGAGAATCTAATGTCTGATGATCTGAGGTGGAGCCGAGGCGGTGATGCTAGGGCTGGAGAGCAGCTGCAAATAGATTATCATTAGCAGAAAGGTTTGACTACACAATAAATGTAATGCGCTTGAATCATCCTGAACAACCACCACCACCACCACCACCCCTGCCCTTGTAAGTGGAAAAATTGTCTTCTATGAAACCGGTCCCTGGTGCCAAAAAGGTTGGGGACCACTACCCTACAAGCTCATCTAACACTTAAAATCTGTGAGAAATTATATGCCCTACAATTCTTCCCTCTGCCCCCAAAAAGGGGGGAAAGAAAAAAAGAGAAAATTGAGGATAAACATCATTTTCAGAGATAAGTGGTCATAGCCATCATGTCCTTATTTTAATTTATTTGTTTATTAATTATTGATGTTTTGGCCTTCATTTGGTTGATTTAAGTGTATATACATGATTTTCAAGGTTTACTAACTGCTTTCTAAAAGTTTACATGTTTCATAGCACTAAATATGGCAGGCATTTATTTAAATATTTGAGTATCCTTGCAGATCAGAAAATTTGAATCCAGATCTTTTTTTAAGTTCATTTTTATATCAGCAGATAAACTTACTGAAAGATGAATAATAAGTAAACATAGTAATGGGTCCACTCTAGGGTCAAAATTTGTTATACTGCATGTTCTGAGGTCTTTTACACAAATCATTCCTAATTCATATGATTCCCCAAGCTTATTTGTAACATAGTAAGTACTGGGAAATATTTGAGGAACAATGCTAAACCTGGTGGTTAGGATGTCAGGCTAGGATCTAAAGCCTGTTTAATCCATGGTGTAACCAGAGTGTGGCATTGTGTTAATGGTTTGTTGAACTCACATCCCATGAATGCTTTATGGGGAGACATCCTTGGAATCCAAACCAGATTGCCAGGAGCATATCTCCTCTTGGCGATTAGTGTGTTCTGAGATTCCTCCATGTTCCCATAAACAGTGAAGCTCATCTCATCTCAACCCTCAGAATACCTAGTCTAGGCCCGGTTACTGTCATCCTATCTTTTCTGAGAGTTCCAGAGATAGATCTATCTACTGCTTTCCCACTTTCACAGCTTGCAGCTTCAAATCACATTTTTTGTTTCCTTGGTCCATGGGAAGACTAAAGATAATTTCTCAACTCCTCCTTTTTTCTCCCCAAAGCAACTTTCTGTGGTTTTCCACCAGTAGCAAGGCTGAATAGAAACAGGTGGAAGCCCCAGACAGGCTAATTTGATACCTATTCAACATGATAATTCTTAAATTTGTTTCCCTTTATTTTGCCAAGAGGCTACAGCTCTGTGCACCACTCTAAGGATCCAAAGCTCTGTACCCACCCTAGAAGGCAGTTTATTAACCATCTATTATTGGAGGATAGCCCTTGGGGGAAGAGGGTAGAAAGGAGGGTGGTGTTTTTCCTCACCCCCAAAGGCCTCATCAAATGATTTTTCCATTATAATGCTCTCTCTCTGGACATTTCAAAGTAAACCCTCATTTCTTTGTGATTTTAATTTCCTTACGATTCCAGCAATTTTATGGCATGTTTTATCTTAATTCAGTTCTCTAAAGCCCCAAGATAAACTTCAACTTTTGCCTTTTTTTTGCTTTTCATTCTTACTGGGGGAAAATGCAAATGTACAAAAGAAGTAAAATTAATCATAATAATATGGGTTTTTTTTTTTTTTTCCATCTTGACATTTAAGAGTTGGAGAAGAGAATCTGCTGAAAAAGAGAGATCTTCCCCTTCCGTTTCCCGGCCTGTCGTACTGTGCTGTAGTGAGTTAGAAAGCAGGATGTGTGTGGAAGGAGAGGATGGGGAAGAGAAATCCTTCCAGCACGTGAGGAGACTTTTGTCCCCGTTGGTTATGCCTGTATGTGGTCATTTCTTACAGACCACAGTGATGGAGCTCCCTGAAACTTAAAAGGAAATAAGATTACCCCTTACGATTCAAACTGAAAAAAATCATGCAGAGTGAACCACGGTAGAAAGATAGACGCCTTAAAGCAGAGGTTAAAAACTGGTGGCTTAGCCAGATCCAGTCTGGTATGTTTTATGTGGCCTACATAGAGTTAAAAATAGATGTTATTTTATGGCTAGGTGATTTCCCAGCAAGAAATACTGAATTTTGGCATCTTGAAAAATCTCATAATCTAACAACGTGAGGCCTGCATTCCTGCAGCTAGCCATGCTGTCTCCCGTGTGCCCCGGAGCCCTCCCAGCTGTTACAGAGAACCAGAGCCCGGCACTAGGCAAAGCAGTAAAGATAGATTTTATTCAGAAGCTGTTGCAATAGGGGAAACAAGACTTGTGTACAGAACTGGGCTCAGTGGACACAGTAAGGACAGCTGGGAATTTATAGCCAAGGAGAGCAGATGAGTTAGTCCATGGATGGGCAGTTACTAAGAGGAGACCACAAGGACAGGGAGGGTTCTTGCTGAGGGCAGGCCAGGGTGATCAGATATCCAAGGTGGGAGATGAGGAATTCGGCCAGGTATGGCGGGAGCAGGGAGGGCGGACCTTCCTCTAAGCCGTCTTGGCAGGATTCTTGCTGAAACTGGGTTATGCAGGCTTGGAGAGCATGGTGGCCAAAGTTGGCCAAAGTCAGCCAAAGTCGAAGCCTGAGAAGAGGCTTGAGAGGGCCTGACCAAAGTTTGCTCAAGGAGAGAGCATCTTATTACCACTGCCCTCTTTTTGCCTGACCCCTGGAGATATTTGAAGCTTTGATTTCTGCTTTGAAGAGAGGGTGTATCTAAGGTCGCACCATTGATTTGGACTGTTGAGCACTTGTAATGGGTTAGTCAATACAGTCAAGGAGCTGAATTTTAAATCTTATTTAATTTGAATTAATTTAGAATCAAAAACCAGCAGTATAAACTATTTTCCCCATTAAACATAACTTCAGTGTTTTGGTGGGACTATATTTCACTGTAACCATTGCATCACATAAAGTAGTAGTGTTGTAGTGTGTGTACTTTTTACATTTTTATAATGTGACTACTAGAAAATGTAACATTATAATGTACATGACTCACATTCTGTTGAATGATACTGATCTAAGGACCTGATGTGTGTGTGGCAGGCTCTGAGTGGGTCCCCATGATTCACTCTTCCTCCCCTCCCTTTGAGTGTGGGAGGACCTATGACTTGCTGAGAAAACCAGCTGACACTGGCAAAGGTGATGGGCTGTCACTTTTGTGTTGACATTGTGTCATGTAAGACACCATCTTGCTGGCAGACTGAGCATAGAAGCAGACTCTTGCCAAGTCGAGCCTCCAGATGAGAACCCTTCCCTGGCCAACTCCATGATCACAGCCTTGAAGAGGACCCTGCTAAGCCCTGTCCAGACCCCTGACCCATAGAAACTGTGAGATAATAAATATAGCTTGTTTTCAGCCACCAAATGTGTGATAGTTTGTTATGCAGCAATAGAAAACATAGGCTGGGTGCAGAACATAGGTGGTGGTGCAGAACTATGGAAACCTGGCAAAAGGGAAGTCTGGTGAGAGAGAATCTTAGCTGGTGTAACTTAAGCATTCTGATCTCCTGAATAAGCTGTTCCTCAGGTCATGATGTGTAAGGCTTTGGTGCTCATTAGCCTAATTGCGCTTGTTTTGGTTTCATGCTTACAGAATAACTTGGTGATTATTATTAGTATTTAATGTAAGTCTGCTTCCCAGAGAGAGGAAGTTCAGATCCGTCTGCTTTTCAAAGGTAAGCTCTGATGGTTTATGGAACTTAAGTGGCTGGGTCCAGGCCACTGGGGCATGGTTGAAGTTGGCCTCATCCTGCTGCTTGGAGTCCTGTTGGTTGTAGTTTTAATTAAGTGTTGCAGGAAATAGATTGAACAGATTTGGCCCCAGCCTCTGTCAGGCAGATTAATCAGAGTGGCTGATGGATTGGGAAAATTCACCAAAAACTAAATGGTGTAGAAACGAGGGGTGGAAATTGGTGGGAGATAATTCTCCATAGTTCTTTCATGTTTCTGCACGTCCTACAAGCAGAGGCAATGTATTTGAAAGGATGTTCGTATAATGGACAGCCTTGGAAGACAGTGTCTACTTCTGGAGCAAAGAACAGGTATGGTTACACCCTCGGAAGATAGACTTAGTGTCTCCCTTTAGAACAAAGGCAGGCGGGTGTACCATCATGAAAGATTTGGATTTCCTAAACTCGGGGTTGCTCTTTGTTCTGCAACTCACTACAGTTTGCGAGTGTCACCTGACCTTCTTAATTCCCCTGTGTTTGAGAAACTGGCACAAGAAATTGCCAATATTCTGGCTACTGCTAACACTGTAAGTGATATGGTCCTCTGTCTTGGAACCAGGCCTCTTGTGTCTCCTGTCGGCATTCAGGGAACTGTGGCAGGCTGTCTTTTTAACTTGGCCTTTGTAGGTCTTGACAGTTATGTTGGATCATAATAATAAAGTCAAGAAGTTGTTTCTTGCGGAACAGAAATTAATGTACTCACAACTAAACCTTTTCCAGAACAGGTTTGGGTGCCCATATGTTTTTCTGTTCCCAGGGGGGAAGAAGAGGAGATTTTTATTTGTTTTGTTGGATAAAATTGCTGCGTTCATTTCTAAAGTATGCTGTGTCAACGAGCAGATCTTCCTAGGATGAGGTTTCCTGGGATGATCACAGCTTTGTGGTGGTTTATTGCATTCACCTTTCCTGGGCCTCAGTTTTATCATCTAGAAAATGAGAGAATTAATCTCTTAAAGTCCCTGCCAGCTATAGTACCTCCAGGTATGTGAAAAATATTGACTCAACAAGCACTTACATTTCCTTACTATGGGACAGGCACCAGTCTAGGTGCTTTGCAAATAACTCACTCAAACTAGCATGACCCTAATAGCCCCATGTTACAGGTGAGGAAACTGAGGCACAGAGGGCTTAGTCATTGGCCCAGGGTCATCCAGCTGTTATAGAAGATGGCCCAGCCGGGCGCAAACCTGGGCAGAGTTGGTGCTTGTGTCCACCAGGCTGTGCTGCCTCCCATTCTGTCACTGAACTCTTGATTCATCTGCTGTGTGTGATCACACCCTGAGAGAGCTGGCGACCACAGGGAGGAATGAAGCTGGTTCCTGTTCTCTGGAATCTTGGACTAATGGGGAATTTTGTATTCTTCTTTGTATGTGTATGCACATGTGTCCCACATAAGGACTCCAGGGTAAGCATTTGTGTGTGAGAATTCAGTATAGGTTAAGTAATTAGTTCCAGGTTTTTAACTGGCTTACTTAAGACTATTTAAATAATCCTCAGGATTCTAATCTGGTGGTAGTAAACTAGGTCAGACTCCTGCAGGGAACTATGGACACATACTAAGCCCAAAGGCCTACCTATTTGATACCTAAATAGATTTAGGTATCAAATTTATACCTAAATTTGATACCTAATAGAATTGTGTATAGAAATTAAAGTAGTTATGCTGAGTCATCTTCCTTAAAAGTTCTTAGTCAACCCAAATCCCCTTTATATATGTTAATATGTGCTTCTCGGGGATGATAATGGAATCTTTTTTATCTTCGTGTCTGCCATTGTACCAAGGACAATATTTTTTCGCACTTAGTAAGTGTTGAGTGAGCGATCACTTCCATTTCACGGCGTGCGGGCTGAGTCTCTGGAGAGCTCTCCGCATCAGGCAGAGCCCTGGAGGAGGCAGAATCGCACTCAGGAGCTTCAACTGGGCAGGCTCGTGAAAGAACTGTTCACTGAAGACTAAGGGAGCCAGCAAGGGATGCTGAGGCAGCTTCAACTGTCACCACCCCTAGGCCAAAAGGGGCACGTGTGTGTGGAGTCCCGGGAGAGCTGAGCCTGTGGAGGAGGGACGGAGTGGCAGAGCTGTATTTGGTACAGCAGGCGGAAGCAGGGACAAAGAATCAACAACCCAGCTTCTCCTGCTGCCCTCAGACTGTTTGCTGAACCCAGCTGGGATACAGAGTGACAGGGACACGCCAGGTAGGAGCCAGCGGGCCGGAGACACATGGGGATTGAATGCACTTTGACTCACCACCTGCAAAAATACTACGTTTTCCCCCTAACAATTCCATCATCATGTATGTTACGAAAAACCAAACACATTCCAGGTGATTTCTGATTAATTGTTTGATATGTACATTGCTGAGAATCTACATAAAGTACTGAATTTAAATTATCAGTAGGTGGTGCTGCTGAGATTGAAACTTGAAAAATCTAAAACACATTTAACTGAAGATTGCCTAGGCTTCAGACAGGTTATTTGAGAAAGAACTTAATATTACAGGCAGTCAATTTCCGATTCATTGTTTTTCCATGACATCTGGAAAACACTGATTTTTAGAATTTTGATTTACTTAAAATGTGGAATATTCTAGGTTTCCTCAACAAAGGAACAGCAACGTATATATCTGCAGAAATTGAAGGATGGTGATGTTGTGGAACATAATTTCTGACATACTATTCTGGGGGTAGCTATTGCCTGCCTTTATGTCTTAATTTACTGGTAGCCAAGCAGTGAATTATAGTATGTGTCAAGATTTAAAAAGTGGTTCCATTAGAATTTTCTGGAGAATTACATGCAAGGAACTTCAGAGCTTTATCCTCTGGCAGCATCAGAAGTGACCCCCGAGGTACCATTTTCCTGTCAACCCTCAAGAAATAGTACTACAGTTCTTTACCAATAGAGATAGGCCCATAAGAGTCCTGGAGTTGTAAAACGTTTAACCTAGCGTGGATTCGAAAGGTGCCTGAGTCTTCTGTTCTCCAAACTACATCAGAGGGATACATAGGAAAGTAAAGATTCCCAGGCCATTTGCCGGGAGATTCTGATTTAGTTTATACAGGATGGGACTGGAAAGCTGTCATTAATAAGTGCCTGCTCCCCGCCATAATCCTCAGGTCACACTAGTCTGGGAAATGCTGACACTAGGCAACCTCCTGAACTAAGTCCCCTCACCCACTTGGTCTAAGACTTCACAAATACCCTACTAACACAGTCACCTTCGAAATGCTCCTGCCCCAGAGTTCTACATATAATTTCAGGTGCTGCTGAGAGCCCTTAGAACCTTTTATGTAGCCTGTCTATGAACCCCTGTGCTATGGGGTCAATCTAAAACTCCCCAGTCGAGACTTCAAGGTTCCTCCCCCACAGAGCCTCTTGTCTTATTATTCTCATTATAGCCAGGAGCTGTGAGGATTTAGAGATTATATTCCTGAATAGGACAAAGTTAAAGCCAAAGGCGCCCTTAGGGTTTCTTTCAAGCCTGTATGAGTTCTTAAATAGAGTCTATTAAGGAAATGCTCTAGGCAGAATTTCATAGACTGCAGTCATCAGTATCTTCCAGAAAAAAGAAAAAAGGATAAAGGAGACTGGTGATCTGTCAAGGTGTTATGTGTCACTTTCTTCTGTTCCCAAGGATGGGCCCCATCGTAGCACAGTGGAAGTCATTCTTGCAGCTCAACCTCAGACTTCGCCAGAGACCAGCGAAAACATTTGTTAACTAGCAGGCTTGGATCCTAACAGCAATTAGAGTTGTTCAGTCACTCAAAATGTTTTAATTGTTGAGAATGATAGCTTTGTTATTAGTCTAAATCAATCTGTCAACGGTCTAGTACTGGCCCTGTGATGTAAGTTCAAAGTATTGTTATCATACTTTGAACTTACAAAGTTCAAGTTCATACAGAGGAGGGTCATATAGATAATTTTAAAAACCTTAGGTCAGATCCCTGAATAGATGTTAAAAATAGAACTCATATCTGGGCTACCACCACTATGGTGGTGATTTAAACCATTACATTTTGTTTACTTCTAGATTTACGATGATGATTAGCTAGCTATTTATCTGAATAGCTTTATCCTTGCTTATGTAGTATAGGAACAAAAAACATACTCAAACGAAGTGGCAAGACAGTTTTTAAAAACATTCATGCAGTTTTTAAATGTAATCATAAATCTTTGAATGTATGACATTTTCATTTCTTTAATTCCCATGGTCTCATTTTGGCAAGAGTATAAAGTTGAAAATGGAATTCAGCAGATGTTTCAGCACTAGTGGGAACTAACCATGGTGAGTGGACAGAAAAGGGTTAACAGATCAGGCTGGAGTGCTGTCTTTGAAAAGCCTGTTTACAAGGGTGGCTCTTGGCTGGCATCTGCGAACTTGGATTTCAGAAGGGTTTCCACCATTCCCAGAACCGATAAGAGTGGCTCACTGTACCTGAACGATTTGTATGAATGATGTGGTTTATACTGAACACCTGCTTTCCTTCTGGGAATCTGGAATTTTGGTGTGTTCCAGTCAGAGATGCCAACATTATCCACCCCCAGTAAAATCCCTGGGCACTGAGCCTCTAACGTGCTTTCCTGGTTGGCAGCATGTCACATGTGTTATCATGATTTGTTGCTGGGGAAATTAAACATGTCCAACGTGACTCCGCTGGGAGAGATCCTTGAAATCTTGTGTCCAGATTCCTGTGGATTTCGCCCCATGCACCTTTTACTTTTGCTGACTTTGCTTCAAGTTTTTTCAGTGTAATAAGTCATAGCCATGAATATGACAATATGCAGAATCCTGTGGGCACTTGTAGGAAATTGTTGAAACTGGTGGTGGCCTTGGTATGCCCCTCCCCTCACAGCAAGATACTATCTTTACCTTTAAGGTCATGAACAAATAGGGAAGTAAACCATGTACATTTGAAACTATAGCATAATGTTGGAATTTAGTAATGTATTAAGCGTGATAAGAAAAGACAGGGACAAATGCTGCTTGCAAGTGTGTAATTAGATATAGTCTTCAGTTGTTTCAGCGCTTTGTAGCAATTTTTCTTTTTCTTTTTTTTTTTTTTTTTTTGAGACAATCTGGCTCTGTTGCCCTGGTTAGAGTGCCATGGTGTCAGCCTAGCTCACAGCAACCTCAAACTCCTGGGCTCAAGCGATCCTCCTGCCTCAGCCTCCCAAGTAGCTGGGACTACAGGCACGTGCCACCATGCCCAGCTAATTTTTTCTATATATACATTTTTAGTTGTCCAGATAATTTCTTTCTATTTTTAGTAGAGATGGGGTCTTGCTCTTGCTCAGGCTGGTCTCGAACTCCTGACCTTGAGCGATGCACCCGCCTCGGCTTCCCAGAGTGCTAGGATTACAGACGTGAGCCACTGCGCCCGGCTTGTAATAATATTTTCTATTAGGACTTTTAAAAGAATCCAGCTAGATGAGTGTGAAATGAAATTTATGGGAGACCATTATTTTGGACTAGGCTCCCAGCAGACCAGACCAAACCAGAATGGAGTCGCTTGTTGAAAGTGCCATGTCATCAAACTTTGAGATGGGTCAATTTTCTAAAAAAAAAAAAAAAAATCCCTGGCGATTCATAGCAACCAATCAGAAGAAAGCCCCTCTGTTTTAACCCTATAGGGAAAGTTAAGTTTTACGCAACCAGTCAGCTATGTGTTTCTTATTTCTGCTTTCTTCAGCCCCTTTCAGCCTATAAAGCCAATCTCCTCTGCTCTTATTTGGAGATTGGAGCTCTTATTCTTAGAATGGGATGCTGCCCCACTTCATGAATTGCAAATAAAAGCCAATGAGATCTTTAAACTAATTTGTTGTAATTTCGTTTTTTAATACTAGTTTCTTAAGCGCAGATAAATGTCCCTGTTTTTATTTATATTTAGGAAATTTTTCCTGAACCTCCAGGTTGAGCATGTGCCTCTCCTCTGCTCCCATAATGCCCTGGGCACACATCTATCATTGCACTACTGTTGAAATTGCTTACGGTTATATCCATCTCTCCAACTAGACAGTAAAGCCTGTAAGGGCAGAGAGCATGCCTTAGTCATATTTGTAGCTGAACATTAGCACAGTAACTAGCAAAGAGAGTCCACTCAGTTCATTTGGGAATCCATTCAGTCATTCATTCAACAAACATTTATGGAGATCTTACCATGCACCAATCTAGTCTTGTGGTATGAGTGTATAACAGAGATCAAAACTGGTAAAAATTCCTGCCCTGAAGAAACTTACATTTCATTTGGGGGAAACACAATTGACATAATAAGTAAAATAAACATTATGCACCAACAGGGGGAAGCAACAGCTCCTGAGAGCCCTGTCTCAGCTCAGTCATTCTCTCTCTCTCTCTCTCTTTCTCAGAAGCAGAAGAAAAGTCTGGATAATTCTACACTTTGTTTGGAACCAGAAAAGAGACTGAAAACAATCTTCAGCATAAAGAACAAACCTGGAGACATCACATTACCAGACTTCAAACTATACTACGAAGCTATAGTAACCAAAACAGCATAGGATTAGCACAAAAATAGAGACACAGACCAATGAAACAGAGCAGAGAACCCAGATATAAAACCATCCAACATACAGCCAACTGATCTTTGACAAAGCAGACAACAATATACACTAGGAAAAAGAAGCCCTATTCAATAAATGGTGCTGGGAGAACTGAGTAACCACATGTAGATGAATGAAACAGGATCCATATCTCTCACCACTCACAAAAATTAATTCAAAATGGATAAAAGACTTAAATGTAAGGCATGAAACCATAAGACTGCTAGAAGAAAATGTTGGAAAAACTCTGCTAGATATCAGCCTAGGCAGAGAATATATGAAGAAGTCCCCAACGGCAACCACAGCAACAACAAAAATAAATGGGACCTTATTAAATTAGAAAGCTTCTGCACAGCTAAGGAAATAATCAACAGAGCGAATAGACTAACCTACAGAATGGGAGAAAATATTCACAAGCTATACATCCAATAAAGGGCCAATAACCAGAATCTACAAAGAAGTCAAGCAAATTGGCAAGAAAAAAAAAATCCTCATTAAAAAGTGGACAAAAGACATGAATAGGAGCTTTTCAAAAGAAGATAGGCAAATGGTCCATAAACATATGAAAAATGCTCAGTGTCACTAATCATCAGGGAAATGCAAATTAAAACCACAATGAGATATCACCTTATCCCAGTTAGAAGGACTTTTATTAAAAAGTCCAAAAACAGTAGATGCTGGCATGGATGCAGAGAGAAAGGAACACTTATACACTGTTGGTGGAACTGCAGATTAGTACAACTTCTATAGAAAACAATATGGAGATTCCTCAGAGAACTAAAAGTAGAACTACCGTTTGATCCAGCAATCCCACTACTGGGTATTTACCCAATGGAAAAGAAGTCATTTTATCAAAAAGACACCTGCACTCAAATGTTTATTGCGGCACAATTCACAATTGCAAAGATGTGGAAACAACCCAAGTGCCCATCAAGTCATGAGTGGATGAACAAAATGTATATGTATACTGTGGAATATTACCTAGCCCTGAAGAAGGACGAATTAAGGCCTTTTGCAACAATTTGGATGGAACTGGAGACAATTATCCTAAGTGAAGTATCTAAAGAATGAAAAAACAAACACCACATGTACTCGCTATTAAATTGGGACTAACTGATGAGCACACATGTGCACACAGGGAAGTAAAACTCAGTGGAAATCAAGCAGGGGGTGGGGGTCAGGGGGGAAGAGGAGATGGGTGAAAACCTACCTAGCGGGTACAATGAACATTATCTGGGTGATGGACACACTCATAACCCTGACTCAAGCATGACAAAAGTGATCCATGTAACCAAAAACATTTGTGCCCCCGTAATATTTTGAAATAATAATAAATAAGCATTATGTTAGATAGTGTTACATGATAAGAAAAGTAAGGCAGGGAGAGGATAGGAAATTAGGAGGGCTTTTGAGAAGAAATGAACTCTGACTTACCTCATTAAATGTTTGTCAAATTAAATGGGCTACATTTACATAGTTCAAGAAGATATGTTATCTTTCACAAGACGCACACCTTTATTGCCTAAATTTAAAAAAAATAATTTAGGTTAGAAGATTCCAAACTGACAATATCTTTTAAAATATCAACTCAAAAATTGGTATCAAAACAAGACCTGCACCACCCAGTGGCGTTAGGGAGTACTGCAGGCAGACAAACCACTGGGAACATTTGTCTTTTATCTACATTGATCATATGAACTGGGTGATTATCATTTTTGCTTGTTTTGTGAGAGTATGATGGGCAGGACTAACAGTGATTTTAAGATATTTTAACTTAAGGAAAAAATTGAGGACTGCAAACTTACCAAGTCCCCAACAGTGAAGATTTGGAAAATGTAGGTTAAAGTGACTTTGTGAATTTTGAGATGAACTTATGCTAATTGCTTAGGGGTGTACCTACATTTTTGTTTGCTTAAATTTGTTACTCTAGAGTGCTGAAAGGCTAACCCAGATTGTTGTAGACCCTTGAAAAATCTAATCTGAGAATTGTCGTAAAGAGCAAAGTGACTTCCTTTTTTCTTTAATATCTTATTTTTTTTATTCCTCACTCTGGTTTACACACTATTACACACACAATTTGTGTGATGGCTATATAGGGGAGTGGGAAGTCTTAAAATTCATTTTTCCTCTCAAGATCTGGGCAATTTTAATAGAATAACATACTTCAAGGGAGTATAATTATTTTTTAAAAGTAAAGACATGCATTTTAATTTTAAGGACCATTACAAAAGGGTTACTAAATTGAATATGCTATTGCCTTTGTTTTTACAAAGTTGCTTATTTCATAGACAGATGAGACTATACTTTTTCCTATAATGTAAATTTAGTATAGTCTGTACTGTGATAGTGTAACCCTGGTAAAGGGGACATGTATCAGATGGTAACATGATCTTACTTAGTTCATCTCAAGTGATGTATTTGGTAACACCCGCTTCTCATGATCAGTGACTCTTTGGAAATTGTAAATAATCAGTAAATTAGGCCTAGGGACATGCTCTCACCTCCTCCCAGGCGCTCGAGCGATCCAGCTTGATCCCAAGAGCAGTTTTCACTGCCACCAACTCCTGCCTTTTTGCACATCAACACAGTATGATGACAGGAAACAAGGCACGGATATGCCAGAACATTCCCGGCAGTTTGTACATTTTGTTTCACAGACCCTACGCCTAAAACAATGAACAAACCTTGAGATTACAAATGATCTTACTAACAATTTTAGAGACTTTCAATTTTTGACTTCCTGCCTGCAGGAAGGAAATGACAGTTGGAAGTGTGGGGAACAGGTGTTCCCCTGCACAGAGTGATATCTTCTGCTTACTAAAATAAAAACACTGCATCAACACTCCTACATGGAAGTGAATTCTAACCGCAAGGCTCAGTCCTTTCACCACGGAGCCAGCTTCAGAAAACCAAATCTGTTTCCTACCAGGAAGTTGTTAAACACAGCATTAAAGAGCAAACTAAGGCACAGACTTCCTCGCATCTGTATTGGACTAACCCAAGTCAAGAATTTGAGTGGTTTGAAAATGTCCCCCTCTGTGTCCTCCCAGTTACTGGCAGTGCAGTGGCATGGCAGAGTCATCAGGGGACGTAGAAGGGAAAAGAAATCAGGATTGGAGTAAAAACAGGTCCCCGCGGAAGGGTAGGTGACTTTAAGCCCTCTTTCATCTCCCTTTGCCTTTGTGTCCAAGTCAGGGGTCTGGCATTATTTCCTCCCGCGGTAGCTTAGTGTTGGCAAAATGGCATTCTTTTTCTTTGCCAGGCTAGCTACTTGCCCTGTCCCTCATGAAGGGACCTTCCCTGCCTCCCGATCTGTTATGTAAAATTCAAATGACCCCTTAGAAGGGCTGAAGGTTCTGAAATAGTTGAAGGCTGTGCCTTGGAACAGACAAATGCCAGGCAATGCTCTGCAGTCTCCTTTGTTAATGGTTCAAATCCGTTATGGAATGTGCACTTTTGAGGGCGCACGGATTGGGAAAGATATTGTAGCGTCAGCGTCTATGAAGTCTTTGTGAATGCTTGAAAAGGGTCATAGTCTTCTCCTAACATGCAGCATGAGATTAATGAGTTCTGTAATCCACAGGGACTTTGTCTCTTCTCTGGTACCTTGGGAGCCTTAGGAGGCATGGCTATGGAGGAAGGACAGCTGGTGGCTTTACTGGGGACCAAGCGAGGGAATCGAAGCCTGTGGACTGGGGGAATAGATTGTATCAGGACAGATGGTATATGATCTCTCCTTCTGAAAAGTCAATGTGACAGGCAGCTTTCCCTTAGCATCAAAGAAGAGTTGACCATTATCAAAGCCCTGCACATTCCCTCTGCCACTCGCCGCTTCTTTACACTTCATCTGTTCATTCATTTCTTCCATGAATGTGTATTGGGGGTCTATTATATGCTAGGCTCTGTGCTGAGAAATGAGGGTACAACGATGAAAGCAAATGTTCCCTGTCTTCAAGGAGCTTACGATTTTGTAGGAGACCCAGTGTGTGCACAAATGATAGAAGGTGATAGGTGCTAAATTTTAAATTCCTGTAAGTGGAAATAAAAATTAAGCATTCAAAATGGAGTTATAGACCTGGGCAAGAGACTTCTTTTTCAAGAGCCAGGCTATTTTTTATTCAGTAACTCTCTTTGAATGCTTGGATTGTAATTCCTATTAACACACAAAATTTGTAGAAGAAATTATGATTCCACTTAGTCCTCATGACTGGAGACAGAGGATTAGGAGGTTAAAATACAGTTTGCATCTAGTATCATTTAAATAGACATTTTCATCAGGGATGATATAGACAATTGATGTCAATGATAGGGTATTAGAAATAGTCAACAACACAACAGCTGCTCAGATGGATTTCTGCCCTATCCTTCATATTCTTGTCACTGTTCCTCCAAGTCTCTGCCTTCGTTTGAGAGAACTGCTAAACTTCAGTGGATTCAAACTCTGAGTTCAAGTAAAATCACCAGATACCTTGAAGAACCGGCTGACCAATTGCCCTGTGGTGGGAGGGCAGAAGGCATTAATCCTCCGAGCCTCCACCAGCATCCTAGGATGCTCCTGGAAGCCAGGCAGCATGGGGCCCTCCTGCCAAGGGCCTTGGGAGAGAGAAGCCTAGAGAAATCCTTAATGGGACATTTACATTCTGATCCCAACCGATTTTTCTAACGTCACTGTCTCCCGCTCCCTGCTGTGCCACGCCCGACTCTCATCAACCATCGCAGCCTCCTTGCCTCTGTCTGAAACGTCACCCAAGTGCCAGCATCTTGCTCGCCCTTATCTTTCCCTGTCCTCCCCACAGCCCAAAGCTGAAGCTCTTCCTGCGTGTTACCATAGCAATGAGTTTATGCTTCTGACCTTGGTTCTTTTTCGTTGTTCATAGGTTTGTCTCCTCCCTTGGACTGAGCATTTTCAGGGCAGGAACCTCTATCATTCATTCATCTTCCCATCCTAACACCTGGGAAAATGCTCATCATAGGTGCTCAAATGTATTATATTCAGGGAAAAAATTGTTGCCTTTTAAATACTTGATGTGCTTTTAAACTAGTTATTGATAGCACTTAATGTGTTAATCCTGATAACTGGTTTCTAATATCGCCATTTAAGTTTCCTGACCAGCAACATAAAAATAACATTAATTTCTGTTATATGTCAACTAATGTACAGTAATGAATGAATATTTTAAGTATCAGGAAGAATCCTGGTCAGGGAGTTAACACAGTGAATCTAAACTTCCTTTTCAAGCTCATGAAAGTGGATGGTTGATTTTCCAAGATGAAGACTCAAGATCTGAGTCTCTCTTTTTGCCCGACTTTGCTTGGATATGAAAAACTCCCCCTTGAACTCTAAAGTTATATTGTTCTAACAGTTCTACTTAGCAAGAGTAGGATATTACATAAATGGTTTTTCTGCTAACATTAGCAATAAACACCACATTTAAAAAAAAAATCCCTGTTTTTACAAATGCTCCCAGGCATGCTTTAAAGTTTATTTAACTTCTAATAATAGGTGTGCAAATACATTGAGTGATCCCTTCCTCAACGGCCCTGTTTCTTTAAGAGACCACGGTTGTTAAGTTGGCAGATCATTGAACCATAGGAGGGTCAATAAAAGAATAAAAAGTCACTGGTTAGTGATTTGCGAACAAGGAACTTGATCCCAGTTCAGTATCTGTGTGTCCATATGCTGCCCGGGGTCAGAGAGCGAGAACAGCGGTATCCTCAGCCCCCTGCGCTTCCTCGGGATGGCTTCTGGAAGGCTCATCAAGCTCGTGGTTTTTGAGCTTCTGGAGTTTGCAGCTTTCTCCGTTCCCACACTTGTGATCATGGAGCAGTTTGCCAGCGCCTATCAGAGGACCAGGACTGTATCTGAGAAAACACATTATTGGCTGATCGTGTCTTGTTCTATTGCCTATGTGGCTTTAGTGACCTTGGTGATCTGGGTTCCTGTAAAAGTTCTCTTACACAAGAGACGTTATCTTTACAAAAAAACTACAGGATGGTAAGTACAAGAACTCTTTAACGAGGAATCCCGTGATGTTTCCAAGGATGTTTTCTAATGTACTGCATATAAGGGTTGACGTGGCGTGAGTGTATGTGATGTGAGGTTAGTCGGAGTGACGGTCACTGTTCCTGTAAATGTGCTGATATTATGGTATCTTCGGTAATTTTTCTACAGGCATTTTTACTGAGTGATAATTACAAACTACATGTGTTAATAAGACTGGAGTTAGCACTGGTCCATGCTACCCTAGGTAGCAAACACTGGACCTAATTCCTCTGAACACTAGATTGCATAAAGTTATTAGAGTTAACTTACACAAATCATAATCACAAGATTATAATATAGAATTTTACTTTTGTGTAAAACTGAAAGTAATGTCTATTTTTAAATGTTTCCATTGCATTTTGCGGATCTAAGGCACACTTTGACCACATTAACCAATGAGCATTTTTTTAAGCAACTAGTTCCTTTACTTAGACTTTAAAAAATAATGCTTTACTATGTTGGTAAATTCTATTATCCTTGTGGGGGAAAGTACTTCAATAATAATACAGAAGTAATTGAAATAAATCAAGATTTAATGTCGAGTTAACTAGCAGTTTAGCTAGTGACTACAGAATCCACATAGAGGTATTGAGAACAAATAATTTCTGACACTAATATACTTTTCCTTTTAGATCTTCAGATCTGATTGTTATTCATCTGGTATTTTCTTTGTTTTCCTCGATAAGTTAAATTTTCTTTTATACTGATCTTTTATTTTAAAGTTGAACGACACAGAACACATTCGAAAGGGAGGAGCTAGGAATTTTAACATAAGCAACGGCAAAAATGGGAAAATAATAGACAGGAAGAGAACTAGAAATTCCTTCAGGAGGATGCTGAGGTGCAGGGCAGAAGTGTGTAGTTCATGAACTTCTCTTTCCGTACCGATACTGGATGTGGCCCCAAGAACCTTGCCAGGAGACTTGTAGTTCCCCAAGGGCAGAGCTTTTAAGGGAATTCCGGAAATAAACCATTTTGTTGTTGGCACTGCTTTTTTCAGTAGGGTTTAGGGGCTCTCCAAACCTTGTCCGGAGCCTTGTGGTCACCCAAGGGGTAGCTCGGAGCTGCGCCCTCCACTCCCCTCATTTCCCTGGGAGTTACTTTGACTGCTCAAGACTCCTGGGGGGCGGGCAGGAACTTTGAGAGAATGGTGAGAGGTCCACAGGACAACAGGAGTAAACAGATGGGACGCTGGCCCGATACAGCCCAGGAAAGAGCTCTTGGTGTTTTCTTTTTGTTTTGTTTTGTCTTTCTTCACATTGATTCAAATACCCAGGTCTCTAGATTCTGAAAGTAAAGCACAAATCTTCCATATCATTTATTGTTATTATTATTAAGCTGTAATTGCTTCTTTACGGATCATTATGTGCCAAGGTAAATACTGATATGAGGTGGTATAGATATATCTACTTGACCTGATAAAGTAGATATTTGCATGAGTTTATCATTGCTATTCCCAAGGGGAAACTTTCCCAAAGTCAGTCAACTAGTGAGTGGAAGAGCCCAACTTTGGACCCAGGTCTAACTCCGTAATGGTTACTTCTAATCACTACCCTAAACTGCCGGTCTGAAGGTCGAGGTCCCAACCTCCTACGACAATTGAAATTAAGGAAGAGAGTAGGCTTTTGTTTCTGTTCCCCAGTGCATGTGGTATACCACTGGCCTCATGTCAGCTCAGATTTCGTTTTGTATATCTTGCTACAATATCTTGCTACAGTATCTTGGGCTGTGACAATTATATCTTTCAGTCATTTCTTTTGGAAAATACTCTTCCAGTCTTTCGTTTCTGTTTGTGGATGTGGTGTGCTCCACCCACAGGCTATCTGTAATTTCGGTGAAACTGTGGAACTGTGTCCTTATGGCCTCCTTCGTAGACACTATCATATAATTATCTTTTATGGAAAAGGGAAGAAATAGCTACTGAAAACTATTCTAGGAGCTTTACACATTCCGTGCTATTAGATTTCAACTTTATGACCCCCCAGTGAGGTGTAGGTGTTGACATTCTCACTTTAAGAAAAAGAAACTGAAACTTGAAGAGGTGATTAACTTTGTCAAGAGAGAAAGCTAATTACCTGGTGGAGCTGGGATTTGTGAGCCCAGATCTGTCAGATTTCATGCTATTTCCTCTATCTTATGCAACTTTTCCTTTATTCTTTCTGATTTTGAATGCCACGTGTGTTTCAAGAAAAATGCAACTCTTTTAGTGTCATCAGGATACATTTCCCCCAAAGATGCATATTTGCATATTATATACGATTCTCAAAGATGTGCATTTGGATATTATAGTATATGTGGTAATATATAGGGTGTTATACCTTAATTGCTAAATGAAGATGATGCAAAACTAGTCGATACTGTAGAAAGTGGGGATTGAAAATATGAATTATGAATTATTTTTGAAGAATAATTAGATAATTGTTTATGTGAAATTTCATAGACCCTCAACATTCACAGATTTCATGTTGTCGAGACTATTTGGGAGCTTCCCTGGAGGCCCATGTGGCATTGTGAGCCCTCTAAGGCTGGTCTTCAGGAGAGAGCAAGTCATCAGCTAGCAAAGGGTGTGCCCCAGGAATGCATCTAAGGGACACCAGACCTGGATTGAAGTCCTAACTTTGACATTGACTGTGAGACCTTGTGTGAGTTATTTAAATGCTTTGAGTTTTAGTTTTTTCATGAGCAAAACAGGGACAACTTAGTTTCTCCCTTGGTGTGCTGTTTTAAGAAGCTGCATGAGATTATGTGTATAAAGTTCCTAGCAAGGTATGTAGCAAGCACTCAATGAATACTAGTGTTATTACCTCAGACTGAATTTACTATTTTCATTTAAAATGTGATCTTAATTCTGAGAATGACTCTGAAAAGCAATGAAAGTGAAGATAAAACTGAAGAAAATTATAAGCTTTCAATGATATTCTTTGAATTTGGAGAATTTTGCAGGTCTCTTTTATTTTTTGAAAACAATGAGCTCCAACACAGTGATGTCATTTAGATCTTGTAAAGTGGTTGCATTGACACCGTGTTTTTATGTTTCATTTTCTCACTAGATCTGCACACCACTGTTGTAAAATTGACCAAGTGGACATAATTTCCATTTTCTAAGGGAGGAAACAATTTCAGAGAGTATAAAACATGCACTAAATCAACGGTGGAGTCTGGACTTTAATCCAGTGTTCTTTCCTTCCCTGTTGTACTTTACACTTCCTCATTCTTTTAGAATTATTGTTCCCTTCTAGGGACATCTGTCATAATTCATAATAAATGAGGGAGATATTTGGGGATATGAAGTACAGCTATTTATATACACACGAAACTGTGTATTCCAGTAAACAAGAAAGACCCTTTCTTGGAATATGCGTAAATGGGCAAAACCATTGAGCTACACGGCTAGCCTGAACCCAGATCAGATCCCCATTGAGAAGGTACATCAGGGCAGGATAATCCTAAAGTATTTGTGGAGATTCCCTGACTGTCTTGGGACCCAGAGCTGTATCTGAGGATCCTCGAGTCCTTCAGGGTACAGCTACTTCCAACTACAACATGTAATGAATCCTGGCATTGCCAAGTTTGAAAGACCCTAACATTTTGGGTGACATTTTTTATCTTGCTTAAATCTTTAACATACTCAGTGAGATTTTGCTGTTGATCTGTTTAAAGTCATGGTGGTGATAGTAGCAGTAGAAGTAGTTGTAATCATAGTAAAATAAGAGCAAATATTTATTGAACAATTGCTATGTACTGAGCATAATTCTAAACACATTGTCTGTATTATTTTAGTTAATTTTATAATCTTTATATATAAGACAATTATAGTTTCCACTTTACAAATGAGAAAATTGAGGCACAGGAGTTAAAAGATCACACAGCCAATGTGTAGTTGAGCCAAGATGGCCCCAAGGGCATCTGTCTTAGAGACCCTGGTCTCTTGAGCACATTAGTGTTCCACAGTAGCCACAGTAGCCCAGAACACATAGCACCGGTAACATCTGTGCACAGCTGGACAGACTTCCTAACCCGAAGGAAATAGAGCTCACTCTTTTCAGCACCTCCGGGAGGTCATTGTAAGATGCCATCAACCTAATACTAGTGCTTCACAGTGACTTCTTCCCAGAACACTCCCATCTCTCAGTGGGTCTGTCATCTTCTTATATATTCAGTATCAATAATTTGGCCGTACTTGACCACAGACTTTCTCTTCCTTGCCCCAGCAAACCCAGTAAATCAGCACAAGTGAGTGTATCTACTTTCGCTCCTCTCTCCCTGCCATATGCAGTAAGTCACCACATTCCATTCGTTCTTCCATCTTCATTTCTCTTGCTCCTTGTTTTCCATGACTGTTTTCCTTATCCTAGTTAGGCCCTCATTTCCAGGGCCACCATGCACTAGAGTTTCTGTCATCATCCCCCCATATTTTCATGTATTCAGGTCCAGTGTTGGACCATTCATCCTGATTGATTTTGTCCAAGGAAAAATGAAGAGCATCTTGTTAACTCATGCTGAGGCTCTGGCAACCTTCACCCATTGATGTTCTCACCTCTTGCTTCTTTTTTCCCCTAAATTCCTTCCTAGTCCTTGTTGATGGGATATTACTCTTCTTAAAAAAGTTTTCTGCACATCAGCTGCACCCCTTAAAAATGTGCTCTTCCCCTTGCTTGTAGCATCAATGTTGACATTATTCCACAGAATCCTAAAGCAGAAAGAACTCTTAGAATTCATCTACTACATTATTTCTCACCATATGGACAGACGGTCCACCTCTGATTTTACAGAGAACTCACTACTCTCTATGGATCTCATTATTAGAACAGTCTTCCTTATTCCTTGTGTTGGAATAAAATCTCCCACCATGTAGCTCTCTTCCCATCCTCTTTGCAGACTTCACTCCCTCTGCGTCAAACCCGTGCGTTTGACCATGGCCAGGAGCTCTATCCCTTGCTCCTTAACTTTCTCTTTCCAATTCTTTTTAAGCACTCTCATGATATAAACTGCCACTTGTGTGATGACGACTCCCAAAATTGTGACTCCAGGGCTGACATCCCTGAGCTTGCTGTCTCTGCGTTCAAGCTTTGCAAACATTTGGAGGCAGCTGCGTCCCTCTGCCATCCCAATCACGCCCCGTCTGAATCATCTAAGTTTTCTCTTCTCCAGTGTGCAGAGTACCATCAGTCATTCTTGTCCCATGGTTTCTGGACTTTTTGTCTTTTGAAAGTCTCCTTGGGATGTTGGCTGTCCTTTTAGTGCCTGGATAGGATGTCACTGATACCCAGATGTCCTATGGATGCAGCCACTGACATCAACTATCAATATAATGCTATTGGCTTCAATTGCAACTGCATCACCTGTTTCATAATTAAGTGACATTGACTAAAACTCCTGGCTTTACTAGAAATCTTACAGGTTAATAGTGATCCATTAGTTCACTCTAAGGGTTTGTTTAAATAGGTATACATTTACCTATCTGAATTTCTTTCCAGTTCCCATTCCCCATCACTCAGTCCCTCTTTTCATAAACATTTATTGAATAGCTGTTGACTGCCTGGCAGAGCTGTCCCCATGCAGACAGCAGGTATACTGCCCTTTATATCCTAGGACTTAGCCTGACATTCAAGACCATCCACTCTGACCTCTGTCTACGTCTTCAAATGACTTTCCTACACAAATTCTTCATTCTAACTGGCATTGTTCCCAAACTACTATAGGAGAATGTCTCCTGTCTCAGGTATTTCTTCCCTCCTTAGGGAGTTCGTAGTCTACTGTGGAGACTGCACAGTTATTTATACATGATAAAACTAGAAAGTAATATAAACCATGATACAATAGATCACTAAATTTTATGTGGCCCACCACAAGTCCTTTATTAGCCCAGAGAAGAGAGTCATCAAAACTGCTGACAGTAGAGCGGGTGTCCTTTTAGATTCATCCTTCCTACCCCACCCCCCTCACCCACGAGCCCACCACGGTGTCCCACACTCAGCAAGTTTTCAACACATGGGGTTTATGGACTCAGTTTTATTAAGAGCTTGCCGTGATCTGCAGTAGTCAGGGTAAGTTTCATGAGGAAAGCTTGATTTGTGCTGAGCTTGGCAAGATGGGATGGGAAGACATCCCCGAGTAGGAGGATGAGGACGAATAATGAGTTGATGTAGGAATGAGCATGAATTCTTTAAGGAGTGGGAGAAGACCAACTCGCTTAGAAAGGAGCAAGTAGAGAGAAGTGGGCTGGGCAGTACTGCAGAGTGGTTAGGTTAGGAGTGTGAGTTTTGGAGTTAGAAAGACCTGGATTAGAACTCGTCTTTCACGTCCTAGCTGTGGGAACTTGGGCAAATTTATAGGGGTGATGCCGCACTCAGAGGACTGTTGTGGGGTTTGAGTGAGGTATATAAAATGCTTTCCTACAGTTCTGGGCATGTGGTATGAGCTCACTAAGGTGCGGTGTAGAGTGGGAGTGTTATTATATGTTGGAGCAGTAAGGCCAGACTGGGGGAAGCCTTGAAAGACAAGCATTTGACTTTAATGGTTAGGTAGAAGAGAATCTTTGTAAGTTTCTGAGCAAAGAGTCATTTCCCAAGTTATTATCTGGTCCTTTCCACTGACTATGCTTCCTCTGTGAGAAATCTCCGGGCCAGAATGCTTGCTGCACAAACAGGAGTTTTTAACCCCGTGCAGCTTAGCTCAGTTCTTTCTTCATGGGCCCCACTCCTAGGGGAGTCCTTTTCATTGTCAATTTATTGCAGATGTGCATAGAGGTCTATTATAGTACCCTCGCTCAGGCTTCCTTCCTTCCTTCCTTCGTTCCTGGCTTCCTTGCTTCCTTCCTTCCGTCCTTCCTTCCTTCCTTCCTTTCTTCTTTTCTTCCTTCCTTTCATCTCGCTCTGTAACCCAGGTTGGATGCAGTGATGTGATCATAGCTCAGTGCAACCTTGAACTCTTGGACTCATGCAATCCTCCTGCCTCAGCCTCCCAAGTAGCTGAGACTACAGGTGTGCTCCACCAAGCCTGGCTACTAACTCAGTCTTACTTCTAGACATTACACCATGCCCACAAGTCCTTCTCTGCAGCCACTCTCTCCTGCGGTTGCAACCTTACATTAGTTTTGGCATGAACAGACCTTCAAAGAATTGTCTGTTATATTCTATCATATATTTTGTTCCTTGTATTAACTTCCTAGGATTGCTGTAACTAAGTGCCACAAACTTGGTGGCTTAAACAATAGCAATTTGTTTCAAATTCTCAAATGTCTGAACATTCTGGAGGCTGGCAGTTTGAGACCAAGATGATGGAGAGAGGGGGTTCCCTCTGAGAGATGTAAGAGAAGTTTTGTTCCATGCCCCTCTCAGGGATTCCCATGGTTTGCTGGCAATCTTTGGTGTTTCTTGGCTTGCAGATGCGTCACCCTGATCTCTTCCTTCATTTTTGCATGGTGTTCTCCCTGTGTGTCCTCACACAGTCTTCCCTTTGTGCATGTCTGTTTCCAAATTTTCCCTTTTTAAAAGGACACCAGTCATATTGTATTAGGGTCTACCCTAACACTCCATTTTAACTCGATTATCTCTAATAAAGACCCTATTTACAAATGAGGTTATGATCTAAGGTACTGAGGGTTGGGACTTAAATGTGTCCCAATTCAATTCTTAGCATTCCACCCCTTGACACCCCAAAGTTCATGGGCTTTCCACATGCAAAATAGATTCGCTCATCCTAAAGTCTCCAAAAGTCCTAATTGTTCCAGCGTCAACTCTTAAGTCCAAAATCTCACCTAACCATCATCAACTCAAAGTCCCAAAACTCGCCATCTAGATCACCCAAATCAGTTATGTGTGAGAAGTGGGCTATGATTCATCTTGGGGCAAAATTCCTCTCTGCCTGTGAAGGTGTGAAACCAGACAGAAAGTTACTGGCTTCCAAAATGCAGCGGAATGGACATCACCAGGGGAAACTGGAAGGGGAAAAAGGAGTCATGGGTCCCAAACAAGCGCAAAATCCAAGAGGGAAAATGCCACTAGATTTTAAGATTTGAGAATAACCCTCTGTGGCTCGATGCTCCATCCTCTGGGCCGATTTTCCAAGCCCACCAGGGTAGTGGCCCCAACCCCTCAGCCCTAGATGGCAGCTCTACCCTCTGAATTCGTGGAGGGCACCTCTGGGCCTGTGCTTGCAGTGCCAGCCTCTCCGGCCTCTGAATCACTGTCAGTGTCATTGTTCCCTTTCCCTGAAGGATGACACTTTTGCAGCTGAACAGCACTATCAGCCGGTTTCCTCCCTGGAGTCCCAGAAGTCCAATAGCCTTTCTTCCCTTTATTCCATTTCTGACACCTTCAGTGCAAGCCAGCAGTGTTTCTGCTGACGTGGTTGATTGGGTTCTCAAGCCACAACCTTGATGATCTCTACCACACACGCTTGCTCATCTTTTGTAATATGGATAGGCTGAGAATTTTCCAAATCTTCAAGTTCTAGTTCCTCTTTGCTTAAAAATTCCTTCTTCGATGTACCTCTCTTTGCTCACATCGCACTATAAGTAACAAGGAGAAAACAGACCGTGCCTTTAGCACTTTGCTCAGAAATACCCTCCGCTAAATATCTGAATTCATCACTTACAAGTTCTACTTTCTACACAACAGAGCACAATTCAGCCACATTTTCTGCCATTTTATAAAAAGGATCATCTCCCTCCAGTTTCCAGTGACATGTTCCTCATTTCCATCCTAAGCTCCACCAGAAGCACCTTTAGCGTTCGTATTTGTGTCAACATTCTGTTCATGGCACTATATCTGTTCTCTGAGACGACAGGAGCTTTCTCTACAGCTCTCCTCTTCTTTCTGAGCCCTGACCAGAATCTCCTTTAAGATCTACGTTTCTACCAACAATTTCCTCCAGGCAATCCAGGCTTTTTCTGTCATGCATCTCAAAACTCTTCCAGCCTCTATCCATCCATTACTCAATTCCAAAGCCACGTCTATGTTTTTAGGTATTTTTACAGCAACATTGCACTTCCCAGTAGCAAAATCTGTATGAGTTTCCTAGAAATGCCGTAACTAAGTACCACCAACTGGATGGCTTAAACAACAGGAGTTTATTGTTTCACATTTCTGGAGGCTGAGAGTCTGAGATCAAGCTGTTGGCAGGGTTGGTTCTTTCTGAGCGATATGGGGGGGAGAATCTGTTTCATGGCTTTCTTTTAGCCTCGGTTGGTTTTCGGGGTAAGCTTGGATGTTCTTTGACTTGGTGATGCATCACCCTGATTTCTGCCTTCATCTCCACATGACATTCTCCCTGCCTTTCTTCACATAGTCTTCCCTCCGTGTGAGTCTGCCACCAAATTTCCCCATTTTTTTATGAGAACATCAGTCATGTTGGATGAGCGCCCACTCTAATCTTATTTTATCATGATTATCTCTGTAAAGATCTTATTTCCAAATAAGATCACATTCTGAGGTACTGGGGGTTGGGGATTTCAATATATTCTTCTCAAAGGATACCATTCAATCCATGACACTCATTACTAAATGATAAGCATATCCTCGCAGTAAGTCAAGATTTTCAAACACAGGTTAACATTATTTCTGGTTAAATAAAACATACACTACAGTTCGTATTTATTTGTTATGTATTCCATTTGTTTAGTATTTATTGAGTTCCTACTATGTGCCAGACATTCTCTTGCATCTTGGAGTTCCTGAACTTGAATGAGAAACGATTTACATCTTTATTTTCATTCACCTGTAATGGAAAGCTAGCATTCCTTTCTAACATGGATGTTGGTAACAAACCACAGTAGTGTTAATAGGACTTGTAATTTTATTACACAGAGCTTTCCGTGTCAGATATCAAAGATCTTTTCATATTACAACAGTTGACATCAGTATATGGTTCATGATCTTCACTACCTTGAAATTATAAATGATTACAATTTTTACTAATCTTAAGTACTATTAATACAAAGAAAATAAAAAAAGACAATATGTTCATAGATAGGCATATGTATTACTATATAAAAATTTAAAAGGAAATTAAGTAACTTTATGTAATTCTTTTTTTTTTGTTTGAGACAGGGTCTCGCTCTATTGCCTAGGCTAGAATGCAGTGGCATCATCATAGCTCACTGCAACCTCAAATTTCTGAGCTCAAGAGAACCTCTTGCCTCAGCCTCCCAAGTAGCTGGGACTACAAGTGCACACCACTGTGTTCAACTAATTTTTCTTTCTTTCTTTCTTTTTTTTTGTAGAGACAGGGTCTTGCTATGTTGTTCAGGCTGGTCTTGAACTGTTGGCCTCAAGCGATCCTCCTGTCCTGGCCTCCCAAAGTGCTAGGATTACAGGTGTGAGCCACCATGCTCAGCCTAATTCTTTAAAGAGACTGCATATTGTATATAATTCTTTAAAAAGAATTTTGGCAATTTCAATATAATTGATTTGTTTTGTATTTATTTTACTCATTTAAAAATTTTATCCTGAGAAGGATCCATAGGATTCATTAAATTCCCAGAAGATTCATTATACACAAAAAATTTCAGAGACATTAATCTGGATGCTGGAGATAAAATAGTGAACAACTCAGATAAGGTCCCTGCTTCCAAGAAACTTACCTTGGGGGATGAAGAAAGAGGGAGATGAAAAACAATAAACAAAAAAATAATCAGTAGAATTTCAGGCAGTCATAAGGACTACATATATAAGTTATATATATGTATATACACATATATATATAAATATAAAATGTGCATATGGAATGTGATTAAAAAATGACCAAGGTGGGAGAAGTAGTGACTACAAGGAACTAGACATGGAACAGACCTGGTCCACAGTCCCTCGTGAAGGGAACAGCCTCTTAGGTGGGGTATGCTCAGTGTGATCACGAAATAGCCAGAAGGCCATTATGGCTGGAGTGAAGTGAGAGAAGGTGGTTCATTTTAAATGAGTAGAGTGGGAGAAATAAGAGAAACCACATCATGTAGAACATGTTGGCTGGGGTAACAAGTTCTAATTTTATTCTAATTACGTTGTGTGTCCACTGGAGATTTTTTTTTTTAAGTGTGGTGAAACACATAATGTAAAATTTATCATCTTAAACCATTTTTAAGAGTACCGTTTGGTGGCATTAAGTACATTCACATTGTCATTGTGCAGCTCATCATGACCGTTCATCCACAAAACTCTCTTCACCTTGCAAAAGCTCCGTACCCATGAAATAATAACCCCCCGCCACCCCCTTTCCCCAGCAATGGAGATTTTTGAGCCCAGAGGGCAGTGACAAGATGTATTTTACATTTAAAAAATATGACTCCATTTTTTAAGAAATGAAGAAATGTTGATAAGCAAGAACAGAAGCATTAACAGGAAACCAGTTAGGAAATATTGCAGATGAGAGATGACAGTGGATGAACTATGGAATTATCAGAGGATGGGTTTGAAATGGATTCCGGCAGTAAATCAGATGCGGTTGGATGATGGATGGGAACAGGTACAGAGGAGGACTTGCGTTCTCTTTCAGACATGCTAAGTCTGAGTTGCCTCTTTGATGTACAAGTGAAGATTCTAACAGTCGGGTGTATGAGTCCAGAGCTCAGGGAAAAGTCCAGCATGTATTTGGCAGTCATGGGCAAGTAGATGGTGTTTAAATCCATAGGACTGGATGAGATAATCTAAGAAGATAATATAGATAAAAAAGAGGCCCAGGATTAATCCCTGGGGCACTGCCATCGTTTAGAGGTCAAATTGATACGAGGACTTTATGAATGGTTTCGACAATCTTACTTAGGGAGCTTAGTGCTGTAGGAACTTGGGTCTCTGATCGGACAAAGAGGCAAAGCTACCAATTGAAAATCCCATCATAACTGGTTTTAGCCAGGCCAGACTGGATCTGGCTATGAGAGAGGGGCAATCTCACCTCCTAATTTACGGTTACACCTAGGACATCTGAAATGGGATGGAAGAGACAAGACAGGATCAAGGAGAAATTGTTAATCATTTTAAAGCTGTCAACACTGCTTGTATTTAGAAACATATTATCATGTAATGTAATTAATATATATTAACTAAAGAAAGAAGAGGTAAATATTTCATTATAGAAAACCTTTGAGTATCTTTTGTCCTTCCCTAAATTTATGATGCAAAACATGCATTTTAATTTTCTCTGTTATAATGTATAGTATTATATACATATTATATCTTAGTAACTAGTTGACTGATTGATCATGTGAGGCTTAAGAAATAGCCCAAAAACAAGTTTGAAAAATTATGTTATTTTTATGTATTTTTTGGGGGGAGGCGGGTTTTGAGTAAAACATATCCAAATGTTTTTACTTTAAGTGATCTTTAAGTATTTCATAGTTTATCATCTCTAAATGTATTTTTTGAAAAATCAGTTTTATGACACAGAGTATAACTTGAGAAAGTCATGCCGTTCTTCCGTTTAGTTGATCTCCAGAGCCCAACCTGGGTGAAATCCTAATGAATGAATTACAGAAAGACTGAATGTCATTCGACTTACGCCTTGATGCTTTGAGTCATTTATGGTTTGCGAATTATTCGGATTATTTGGAAATCTCTCACCCTTTGTTCTAGAAAAGCACTCTGTTGTTTGCACTATGTTCCTCTTTGCCGTACACAAACATTTGGGAAATGGAAATAGGGAAGCAGCGGCTTCTTAGAAAAACTGTAGATGAATGGAACAGGAACTGTGAATTTAGCAAAATGTAAGAGGAACTGTTGATCTTATATATTATGGCGTTGGCTTATTTTTTTCTCCTTTGCCAGGAGACCTGTTCTGTTGATGTGCGTAACACTCACCACTTTGCCCAGTTTCACGTTTTCTGTAGCGATGACTGAGGTATGGCATTTTGATTTCCTCTGCTACAAGATTTTGAGAGTTGAAAACTTCCTGTTACTGACATTTGGTAGAGCAGTGGGCCCAACGAATGCTTTAAAATTTACTTAATCCAGTCTTCTTCCAGATTGCAATCTATATATTGAAGGTACGAGGATCATTGTCCTCTCTGGGCTTAGGGAGGCAAATCCAGCAGCCATTTTTTTTTAAGTTTACTTTTATGTTTGTGTATGTGAGACAGAAATGTTATTTTAAAATGATAAAAAAGTAAGGAATTTGAAAGTTAATCTGCATCTCTTTCTCACACCCACCTGATGTTTTTCATGATCGTCCTTGGTTCTAAATGAATATGACATCATCTAAGGGAATAACCATTTCCATTCTAAGACCTTTGATAAGATATCTGTTGACAAATAATTTGCACGTGTTACTTATTGGAAAAGAACTTTGAGTTTACATTTAGACTAACTATAGCTTCAAAAGGACTTGGATGGGCATCTTCAAGGCAGGAATATTATAAGCAGAACTTTCAGGCTGTGAGAACTTTATTATCCAGGAAGGTCAAAGAGGAATGCCCTCCTAATATTATTAATTTGCAAGGTGCTGTGAAAGATGTAGTTTTCAAATTCCCAAAGTACACAACTTATGTTACTTTGTGATGTTTCATTCATATGTTGAGTAAATATTCATTAAGTGCATCTGACAGGCCAGGCACTATCAGATCTTCGAGGTAGAGCACTCGAGAAATATGGCAGAGTCTTTGTCATCACTAAATATTTACCAACAGTAGGGAGAAAAATAAACAGGCAATTAGAACAAGTATCATAACGTTGTGAGAGAGGTGAGTACCAAGTAATGTAAGATATTAGAAATTACACGGTTGTTAGACTGCATCCTAGATACTACATTAGGACAATGTATGAATGCATAGAATAACTTCAGAAGACCATGCAGATGTGCTTCGCATCAAACAAACTGCACCAGATGAGTATCTCCATCTAGAGTTGTCCTTTCTCCCTCGCTCCTCCACACAGACCTCATAAATCACTTGGGAGTTCCCCAAGAGCTGTAAAAATTTGGTTTACAACCTTTAAAAGAACACCACGGTTGTGCAAGGATAGCGTATCTGGGATTTGACAGCCCTTTCTGTTTCTTTTTTAAGATATCTCATGCCCTGTTGCATGTTTTTTTTTCCTTTTTCTTGTTTTATCCAGACAGAGTTTTGCTCTGTTGCCCAGCTGGAGTGCAGTGGCATCATCACAGCTTACTGCAACCTCAAACTCCTGGGCTCAAGCGATCCTCCTGCCTCGGCCTCCCTAGAAACTGGGACTACAGGTGCACACCACCACACCCATTTTTAGCAGAAACAGGGTCTCGCTTTTGCTCAGGCTGGTCTTGAACTCCTGACCTCAAGCTAATCCTCTCGCCTTGGCTCCCAGAGTGCTAGGATTACAGGTGTGGGCCACCGCGCCCGGCCCTTCTTTCCTTTTGTTCTTATTTAATCTTCAAGGAAGTGTAACACAAACAGAAAAGCACACAAAATGTAAATGTACAGTATCAATGGAATACCACAAAGCAAACCCCTGTGTAAACACTACTCAGGTCAGGAAGGAAAACTTGGCCAGTTCCACACCCACGCTCCTTGCAATGACTGTCTTTCTCTCCTCTCCAGAAGTAGTTTCTACCTTGACTTCTAATACCACAGATTACTTGGCCTGTTTTTGAACTTTTTGCAAGGAGAAATCAAACAACAGATTATACACATACATTATTTAACTTATATATAATATATATAACTTATGTCTGGCTTTTTTAATTCAAAACTATGGCTGTGAGCATCATTCATGTTTCTGTGCATAGCTGTAACTCATTCATTTTCATTGCTGTAGACCATTTCATTTTATGAAGATATCGCAATTTAAAAAAAAATGTATCAGTTCTACTACTGATGGCCATTTCAGTTGTTTCCAGTTCAGGCCATTCCAAATAATACTGCAGTGAACATTCTGGAATATGTCTCTTGGTGTGCATGGGCAAACATTTCAGTTGAGTCAGAAGATATTTTCAATGGTATCTTTTGGTGAAAAGAAGTTCTAAATTTAAAAATATCCCAATTTAGAAAATATCCCAGTTTATCGATTTCTTTCCTTTACAGATAGTGCTTATGGTCACTTGTTCGAGAAGATTTTTGTCCTCTTGTGAATCTCAACCTCAAAGTCCTAAACATGTTCCCCTAATCATACTCTGGAGGTTGTATTGTTTCTTCATTCTCTTTTAGATTCACAGTCCATTTGGATCTGATTTTTATCTGTGTTGTGAGGTAAAGGGGTCAAACATTTTTTTTTTCCTCAAATAATCTCAGATGGATTGAGCAGGCTTTATTTAAATCTGTCCTTCCCTGCAGTGCTACCTTTGTTATAAATCAGGTGTGCACATTTGTGATCTGATTCTGGGCTTTCTGTTCTGTCTCATTGCCTAGTTTTCTATTCCTGTGCTGATACCACATGGCCTTAATTCTTGTAGCTTTATAATAATTCTTTATATCCAGAAGAGTAAACCTTCCTTTCTTGTTCTTTTTCTTCCAGAGTTTCCTGCTCTTGGTGTTTCCATATACATTTTAGAATCAGCCTGCCATTTTCCACAAGAGCTTGAAACATTAATTGAGGTTGCATTCAACTGTATCATTTTTAAAAGAAATCTTACTTTCTAACTCTTCATCACTGGTATTTATAAATAATTTATCCATGCTGGGGAGAATTTCTCCGCATATAGTCTATGAATAATGGCATTTTGTTTTTCTTTCTTTCCAATGCTTCTACTATTGATTTCCTTCTCTTGCCTTTTACCCTGGCTCTGATCTCTAGTGCAATTTGGAATAGTAATGCTCAAGGTACCATCTTTGGCTTATTCCTAATATCACAGGGAACACTTTCAACATTTCACTGTTAATATGATGTTTGCTGTAGGTTTTTGATAGATACCTTAAGCAGATGAAGGAAGTGCCCTAAAGCCTTGCTGGGTCTCCTGGGCTCTGCTTTCTTGGAAGATCCTAAATGTCAATATTTTTCCCCTAGCTGTTTGAGGCTGGATTCTCAGAATCTCTGCTTAGCAGTAGAGTTGGAAGGAATTATCCATTCTACTAATACAGGGAGCCTACTATTCTATTTCTGCATGCATTTCCCAAGCTGTATCTTTAGTTGAAAACTCTTGCACTGATGTGGAACCCTTATTACATCTCTAGAAATGGCTTAAAACCTTGTGGAGTTTTAAACCCGAGAAGCTGAAAAACAAGCTTCTAGTTTTTTTTAAGTAAGTGTATTTACAGTTAATTTAGTGCTGCTTTTGGATTATTGGAAGAATTTTGAACAAAGAAAGTACAATCATTTAATGCTTCTAAATGGTTTTCTAAAAACAGATTCAGAAGAACATCAATGGGTCCGCGGGTATCTTACCTGATATGTTACCTGACCTGCCTGTATCTCTGGTCCTGTTATCCTTGATCATAGTTGATATCATTGAAAAACTCAGGATATATCCTCTTAGAGGGAGTCAAAAGAGTAAGTATTCTTTTAAATATGAATATTTTAAAAAGCTTGATATATCTTTCACCTTCCTGCCACTCTGTTATCTGGTGACATGTTTAATGATGTCTTCTCTTAGTGCTAACATTACTCATATTAATAGAAGATTGCAAAGGAAGATATCTAAACATAATTATTTTTAAGTCTACCTTGGGAGCTGGATAATTATTTCTTATTTATATTTTGGTAATACTGGTAAATTAAAAAATTACTGAATAGTTAATACCAAAAACCTTCATTTTCATTCCAGTAAGAAAATCATCTAAGGAAATTATTATAGATATATGTTTTCCTAGGAACTTTCTTAAAACCTTAAGTGTAGATGGATTAAGAAAGAGTATAGTTTGGACACCTTTGCTACAGAAATCACTGTGACTACAGCAGTTATGTCCTGGAGAATTATGTTTTTTTTACTGTGGATTATAAAAAAGTCAAAGGTAAAAATAAAATCAAAGTATGCCACATTCCTCCAAAGTGATCAGTTAAAACTAAATATAGTTTGGCCTTTAAAAAAGTATTTTGTTAACTGAACATTTTGTTTGTCCAGTCATAAATTCCTTCAACTTTCATTCAATTTCATGTGATAGTATCTGTGTTGAATTTGCAACATTTGTATGCTAGTTATTGGATGGTTAAGATTTCATCATGTTGTGCATTTGAAATGGGTAGATCTTGTAAGATTGCTCCCTGATGGGGGGAGTGGAGCAGATTGAGTAAGTCTCGGGAGAATGCTTCTGAGTGACAAGGATCACCCCTACAGCAGGTCAGTCATTTAGGGGTCCTGTCTCACCACCCACCCAAGTCACTCTTGCTGTTCAAATTGGAAGCAAAATTGAGTTGGAGGCGGCCAGGAAGTCTGAGACTCTGAGCACTTTGCATTTTGCACTTTGTGCTTGGGTGGGAGAGGGTGGACTGCCATGTTTAACATAACACAGGTGACAAGTAGATAAGATGGCAGTTGGAGCCATTTGCTGAGGAAGAGGCACTTGCAAATAATATCTGCCCTCCAGAGCCAAGTGTGTTCATCTTAAACTGAGGAGATTTGGGAATCTCCAAACTCTTTGCTATATCTCTAGATTCCTGAAGGACACAAGTCTATTTTTAAAATAGATTTTTTTTTGAAATGGGTTCTTGCGGTATTGCCCAGGCTGGTCTTGAACTCCTGAGCTCAAGCCATCCTCCTGCCTCAGCCTCCCACATAGCTGGGATTACTGGTGCATGCCACTGCACCCTGCTTCAAACTGGATTGTTTTTGATGATTCTGTTTTCCATGTTAATGTAAACTTTCTGTCCAAGTTAAAAGTTTCGTTTAAAAAAGAAATGCACATGTATATTTTTGGGACTAAGTTAGTGGCATTTTATTTTTGTTGGTGATGAGTTGGATTTTTAAAGGGGAATTTTCCCTGTATCCCGAAGTGATGATGACACTGAGAATTGAAATAAGAGGACACCCAAAGAAGGAGTAGGCCTTGAGGAGAAGATTCTAGAACACCTTGTACAACTGCTTCTTCTTACTTGAAGAGCCACCTTCTTGAGCTCTTGTCTGCCCCAGTTTAGGAAGATTAATGTCTGGTTTGATATCTTTACCATTTCATAAAATCACACTTTAAAAAAAACCAGCATTCATTCAAAATGCCTTTGAAATGTGAATAATACATGCATTTAATTTTTATGCAAACTTTCAACTCAGATAGCCTCCTACCCTCATTTAGACATGGATATTAATAGAATAAATTATGTAGATTTTGAATCCATGGGTTATTCTCATTTATTCCCTGGAACATAAATTAATACCTAAATATATTAACATATAAATCTTAATACATAAATCTGAACCTAGGCAAGTATGCCATAAATATGTCTTCATTACATGTGGTCCTTCAGAATCAAAGAAATAGGGTAGGGGTGGATGATGAACAAGGTCTGGAATAATTTGGCTCCCTTAAGGAAATGTGGGGAAAGTGAGTATGTTCTGTGCTCTATCCAGATAGTCTGAAATGCATATGTATCTGAAAACTTGGGGCAATTTATTAGATGGAACCAAGGTCATCTATAATTCTTGGACTTATGGACATTCTCGCATCACCCTAACCCTCTGAATTCCAAGCTACAAAACTTTGATCTTGGTGTAGCTTTTCCTTTTCCAAATGTGTAAATAGAAGTTATTCTACCTATGAAATTTGCTTATGACCAAAGCAGTCTTCACTGGAACAAGGAATCCTTTCTACTAACTTCCTATTACCAATGAAATTGCCTCAGCATCACGTGATTACCACGCAACAACTTCTAAGTGCGTTGTTTCTGGTAGGTTGAGCCTCACGTGGGAATATTGTTTCCGAAGCATGGCAATCTCACTGATGTAACGTGGTACCTAAGCATGTCAATCCCCAGTCATGGGAACAAATAACAAGCATACAAAGGATGGCTCAAGTGTCCCTCGCTCTTACTGGTGTGTGGGTACAAATGCAGACTTTGCACTCGAATAGTCTCCTGCTCTCATTTAAACATGCATATTAATAAAGTAAATTATGTGAATTTTGTATCCATGGGGTATTCTCATTTATTCCATGGAACATAAATTAATACCTAAATATATTAACATATAAATCTTAAAATTTATATAAGAGCGCCTTAACATTTCCATCTGAGTTTAGCTAGCTGAGTCTTGGCCTGTTGATGACATCTCTTCTTCCTCTCCCATCTTGTTTCTGCTCCCATTTTAAAACTGGACCCAGTGGGGGTCTCCCGTGCCGTTGTTTGTTGGTCCAGACCACTGAATACCATTTCCTCTCCCAGCCATAGACCTTGGGGCTGCATCTGGCTGAGCCAGTCTTCTTCTCTGAGGCAGCTTTGTTCCATGGGATCTCGTAGTTTCTCCGTATATCCGATTTACCTATATTGTCTGAACCCCAGTCACGGTCAACATTAGATTCCCCTCCTAGCCACCACTGAGATTCCTTAACCCCCACATAAACCCATGGATACAAATAGACACATGAGGGCGTCATGGTTAGGGTGGGAGTTTTCAGCCCCACCCTCAAGACTCATTGGAATGGTATTTGTAGCCCAGCCCGGACACCATCTACAAAGCGATATCCCATTTTGGATCATTTACAAAGAGAGCATAATAGTTAAAGCATTATGGGGCCACAGATGAAGGAAAACTTAATTTTATCTAAGGTGTCGGAGGTCAGAAAAGACTAAAGGGAGGACCTAGGGTCTGAAGGAGTTTGTAGATAGACTTGGCGAAGAAAACTTTTTACATAGAAGAAAGGTCGGGTCTCTAGGAACTCAGGTGTGCTTTTAGTGAATGGGCGTGTATGGGAAATAAAAATAATTTCTCTTGGGTTTCACACCCTGAATCAACAAACTTCTTGCTGGAATGCAAGTTACTTGTTAAAACCAACTACTGCTTGTTTATTGAGTCATCATTTTAAAAACCTGCAAAGCCGCTTCAAGAGCTACCGTGAGAATTTGCATGTGTGTGTGCATATGTGCGGGATGGGGAGAAGGGGAAGGTGAGTCGGGGTCTCTGGATGCTCCAATTCCTACTTCAATCAGATCAACGCAATTTTTGTTTGTTTAGGAGTCGATGTTGTACGGGGTATTTCATTTTGGGAAAACAGAATTGGTTATTCTGCTAGATGTTTGAAAGCCATTAATCTAGGACCTCATTTAAAGTTGAAAACTGTACCTGTCTCTAGGACAGTCTCATAACTGAGGTCACCAACTCTACCTCTCCAGGCTCGATGGTCCCACCTAGAGGCAAAGTGAGCCCCCATCTCAGGTCTGTGGCTGCTGCTGCTCTGGGAAATTTCAGCTTTGTAAGGAGCGCAGACCCATCCCGGTGGGGTAGACAAGGCTCAACACCTTCAAAAAACAGATAAATTTTTTGAACATGCTCTTTTGAATTTTTTAATTCTCATGTTTTGTTTTTCCAAAAGGATACATATCCATTTCAAAAGATTGTAAAATAGAGATAAACAAAAAGAAAGAAAAAAGGGAAATCAATCATAATCCTACAAATTGGACATTGACAACTGATAGCATCTTGATATACATTCATCGGTTAAGAAAACCTATCTTGTGGCCGGGCGCGGTGGCTCACTCCTGTAATCCTAGCACTCTGGGAGGCTGAGGTGGGCGGATCGTTCTGAGCTCAGGAGTTCGAGACCAGCCTGAGCAAGAGCGAGACCCCGTCTCTACCAAAAAAATAGAAAGAAATTAATTGGACAGCTAAAAATATATATAGAAAAAATTAGCCGGGCATGGTGGCT
>CAUYSK010093903.1:0-33119 GCA_963575035.1 Avahi laniger | reverse complement strand
AAAACATACACTGGGGAAAAGAATCTTTATTCAATAAATCGTACTGGAAAAACTGGTGAGCTGTTTCTATGGTTGCAAAACAGAGCTCTCTTAGCTCTTCCCTTTCTTCACCTGATATAAAAGAAGAGTCTCCCTGAGCCATGTGCCCTATATTTGGGGAAGGGGTGACCATGACATTGGTTTCGTCAAAGCTGCTGGTGTCTCACTGGGTCATGTGCACTGCCAGTCCATTGGCTCTGAGCCAGCATAGCTGCAGTAATTGCCCAAGGACTAAAGCCTTTGTGTCCTCACTACTTTAAGAATTTAGTCCAAGCCTCAGGATGTTTTTCATCAGCCAGCGGTGGGGCTAGGCAGAACTCAGGTATCAGGACAGAATATTTTTCTCCGTTTGTGCTGGTCTAAATGCTCCCTCCACCTGTACTGAAAGCATTCTGCCTATTCTGTATTCCCCTGTACTGGAACATCCCTGAGTTTTATTGCAAAGTCCAATAATCATGGTATACATACACTATATTTTATTAATCCACTCATGTACTGATGGGCAATTGGGTTGTTTTCACATCTTTGCAGTTGTGAATTGTGCTACCATAACCTTTCGCGTGCAGATGTCTTTTTGACACAATGTCATTTGTTCTTTTGGTCGATGTCCACAATTGAATTGTTGGATCAAATGGTGGATCTATTTGTATCTCTTTGAGGTATATCCATATTGCTTTCCACAGTGGTTGCACTAGTTTTCAGTCCCACCAGCAGTGTATGAATGATCCTATATCTCTGCATCCATGCCAGCATTTATTTTTGGGAAATTTTGATAAAGGCCATTCTTACTGGGGATAAGTGGTATCCCATTGTGATTTTGATCTCCATTTCCCTGATGATTAGAGATGTTGAACATTTTTCATATGTTTGTTGGCCATTAGTCTATTTTCTTTTGAAAAGTTTCTGTTCATGTCCTTTGGCCACATTTGATAGGGTTGTTTTATTTTTTCTTGCTGATTTTTCTGAGTTCTAAATAGATTTTAGTTATCATACATTTATCTGATGTATAGTATGTGGATATATTCTCCCATTCTGTAGGTTTTCTGTTTGCTCTCATGATAGTTTCTTTGGCTGTGCAGAAGCTTTTTTTTTTATTTCAGCATATTATGGGGGTACAGATGTTTAAGTTACATATGTTGCCCTTGCCCCCCCTTCCCCATAAGTCCGAGTTTCACATATATCCATCCTTCGTGTGGTGCGTATTGCACTCTTTGTGTATGCATATACCCAGCCCCTCCTCCCTCCTCCCCCTCTCCCTCCCCCTCCCTAACATCCAATCGATGTTATTCTTATATGTGCACTTATGTGTTGATCAGTTAATACCAATTTGATGGTGAGTACATGTGGTGCTTGTCTTTCCACTCTTGGGTTATTTCACTTAGTAGAATGCATTCCAGCTTTATCCAAGAGTATACATGAGGTGCTATATCACCATTGTTTCTTAAAGCTGAATAGTACTCCATAGTATACATATACCACATTTTATTTATCCACTCATGTATTGATAAGCACTTGGGTTGTTTCCACATCTTTGCAATTGTGAAATGTGCTGCTATGAACATTTGAGTGCAGGTGTCTTTTTCATAGAGCAACTTTTGTTCTTTTGGGTAGATGCCCAGTAATAGGATTGCTGGATCAAATGGTAGTTCTACTTGTATCTCTTTAAGATATCTTGGAAAAGTAAGGAAGGTTTGAAAAGCCTAAGTATGGGGAAGTGGTAGTGGTATAGATGAGATGAACTATGAAGGAGGCATAATGAGACAGATCAGAAAACTATTTTCCCCAAAATCAGCTTATTTTGGGAAAAGAACATCAAGGAGGATGGTGAATTCTGTCTCGGGCTGAAGGTTAATCAAATGCAAGGGCCTGGGAGAATGAGAGATATTTAACTAAAGTTTCATTTGACAGATATTTTGTTCCCATTGCTCAGTGAGTAAAAGCAGGTCAACTAATCTTTTATGAGGCAAAGAATGGAAATTTGGAGGGCTGGTGTCTGGTCATAGGTGAACAAGGAGAGCATCTGTGAGTCTTATCTAAGTCATATAAGGAAGGATTGTTCTTCGCAGCAAGCCATTTTCCAGAACAAAAAGGGTAGAGACATATCTTGTCGCTGTTTTCTAGGAACACAGTGTACGAGTGAAGTTCAACATAGTACAGAAAAATGAGACATACTCATTTTATGCTATTTACAGTTTATGTAACTGTTACAATGTCACCTCATTTCTTGTGCCTCATTTTCCTCGTTTTTAAAATGAAGATAATAATATAATTATATCATAGAGTTTTTGTGATGATTAGATGAGGTAATGTTAGAAATACCTAGAAGAGTTTCTAGCACATAGTGAGAGGTCCATGTTATGTTCTGTTGTTATTTTTATCTTCACCATCATTTTAAGGGATCCACAATCTATGGGGAGACTAGGTTTAGGTATAAAAATAATCACAGCACTCTACAGACATACTTCACTTTAGCATAGTACTCTATTGTGTGTATTGAAATATCCTATATGTAGATAGTAATTTATGAGTGGAAGCACCTTGAGAAGGCCTAATACGTTTTAGAAAGTGATAAAATATAAGATCCAACTGTTGTTTTAATTATAATCAACTTTAATTTATTCATGCAGTCATTATCAATTGAGAATCTACTGTGACCAGGTTGGTGCTAGGGAAAAGGTTATTATCAAGCACCCTCCCTGCTCCTGCAGAGTTCATAATCCAGTAGGAACGTTTTCAGATAGATCATGATAGATTGATTAATCAATTGATTGATCAACCAAGAGATAGATAATTTCCCATGTCATGATGTGTCAGGAGTCCAGGAGACTCATTTGTCTTTGAGAATAAGAGATCTGAGAACACTTGGGACCTCTTCCGACCCATGAGCTTAGTTTTTAAGAATCTTTCTTCTCTTTCCAAAAACACTTTTGTAAGCTTCCAATTTAATCATCCTCTTTTTCTAATGAAGGCTCACCTTGGTTTTTATCATTTTCTGATGGGTTTGGGCCACATTGGCAGCTCCTCTACTCATCTTAATATATTAGCTCCAGTTTCTTCATACATATTTGTATTTACTTTCTTTGGAAGGTTCATCTATTAGGTCACATATTTCAAACCATCATATTAAGGAGACAAAATGGTGTGCTCATAAATTCTTCCTCCTATTTACTTTTATATATAATCAAAACTTTACCTTTTACCAAATTCAGTCATGCTATTATTGAAATAAGGACTAAATAAATAATTTTTGCAAATTAAAAATGAATCTTTTCTTACTTTGGAGCTCTTCATAAGCTACTGCGGAAAAAAAAAGAAACTGATATGTGCCCAATTAAGAGCATAAATTAGTCCAAAGCATTTTTCAAAGAGCTCATTTGTAAATGTAGTAATTATTGATTTTTTGATATGGATTGTCAAACAATTTCAACATAGGAGCAGAAGATGGTCTCTGATGCACTGTATACAGAGTTATATCTCATGTGCTATAAACATCATTTAATAAACTCTAGCAATTATCATAATCACTTCTCCCATGGTTTGCATTAGGGATATTTTTCAAAAATAATAGCTCAACGTCTAGAGTTAGTGTTCTCTCAAGGGGTCACTGAGTTTTCCTAAGATTAGTTAAAAAGAATTTTGGGGAGGCAATTAATATAATCAGAGAATTATCCTTTAACAATAGAAATAATATAGATAATCAAATCTAATCACAAAATACTGACTATAGATACAGTCTGTAGGTGAATTATCTTTTCTGTGAAAAATATCTTACTACGATTATATTTAAAACATTTGATTTTACCAGTACCTGGTCAAATATAATTTCTGCCTTGAAAAAGTATGTGTTTTCTTTTTTATCATGAATGTTGTCTTCAAGTAAGGGAGATGGCTAATATCACTAATTTTGATGCAGTAATATTAGTCCATGATGTATGATGTTTCCAAATTAGAGATGATAATGGTGACCCTGAATTCCAGACCAGTTGTGACAAATGAAAAGTTAAGATAATTGCCAACAATTTAGCAAAGTGAAAGTTATCAATCCAAACTGATAAGTAATATTTCTTTCTTACATTTTTAAACCTGATTTCAGTGTTTTCACTTGGATAAAAAGGAGGGTATTATTAAAATCATTTTTTTTTTAGTTTGAAAAGATCGAGGACTGGGAATGAGGATCCCTGCATCTATTTTGGACCTAGACACTTGCTAGCCTTGAGTATTTGTCTGTTATATCCCTTATATAGGCTTCATATTTTCCTCTCACACAAAACTGATTGTCAGTAGTCGAAGGGGTTGGAGAGTGGTTTGGAAGAATCAGATAATTTTAAATTTCTTCCTTCAGTTATTCCATTCTAGATGTACTTATACAGCAATCATTTTCACTTATAAACAATAACGATGATATTTTCTTGTCATATAGTCTCTAATACATTCACACAAACCCAAAGCTATAAAGGAATATTAAACATTAAAGATGAAAACTGAAAAGTTGATATTACTCTTGCAATGAAATGGCAGAAAATTTGGATGGGACCAATTTAAATATTGTGATAATATTAAAACAGTAAGAATTTTGACGAAATATTTGACATTAAAATTAGATGTTTAAAGCTGTAAAATGTGTTATAGTGACTAAAAAGAAGCTAAGAAATAATTTTCTTAGTTTTATTCCTTAAATTTTGAATGATGTTTAATCCCCTTGGATCCTGGAATCTTTAGAAAAGCACTGAAAGTTATTCCTACATCAGGGATTTCTGATTATTGCCCCTAATTTTTATTCCTCTGTTTTCCTTTTCCTGGTTTTGGGGGTATTGTTCTAATAATTATATATTTCATTTTAGCTACTGATTCTTTATTATATATGCATGATTTTGTTAATGGTTGCTATGGGGGTTAAAATATACAGACTTTTCACAGTCAAATTAGAATTAATATTTTACTACTTCAAGTGAAATGTAGACAGCTTATTATAAAACAAGTCCCTTTACAACCCCCCTTTTTTATTTCAAAGTTTTACAGGGCACAAATAATTTTGATTACATGAATAGCTTTTATAATACTTGAGTCATAGTTATAAGAGTGTCCATCACCCAGATATTGTACATTCTATCCATTAGGTAGGTTTTCAAACCTCCTCTCTTCCACCCACCCACCCCCAGTTCATTGCCATTGAGTTTTAGTTCCCTCTATACATATGTGTGCTCATTGGTTAGTTCCAATTTAGTAGTGAGTATATGCAGTGTTTGTTTTTTTAATTCTTTAGATACATTACTTAGGATAATGATCTCCAGTTCCACACAAATTTTTCAAATGGCATTAAGTCATCCTTCTTTATGGGTGAGTAGTATTATATGGTGTACATATTCCACATATTTTTAATCCATTCATAAATTGTTGGGCATTTGGGTTGATTCCACATCTTTGCTGTTGTGAATTGTGCTGCAATAAACATTCAAGTACAGGTGGGTTTTTTTTGTTTGTTTGGTTTTGATAAAATAACTTCTTTTCCTTTGCATAAATACCCAGTAGTGGGATGGCTCGATCAAATGATAGGTCGACTTTTAGTCTTTGACAAATTTTAATACTGTTTTCCATAGAGATTTTACTAATTTGAAGTTCCACCAACAGTGTATAGTGTTATTTTCTCTCTGCATTCACACCAGCATTTTGGAGTTTTAAATAAAGGACATTCTGACTGGAGTAAGGTGATATCTCCTTGTGGTTTTAATTTGCATTTGCTGATGATGTTAACAACTTTTTCACATGTGTATTGCCCAGTTGTCTATCTTGTTATGAAAAGCTTTTGTTTATGTCTTTTGCCTACTTTTCAATGGGGTTGTTTGATTTTTTTCTTGCTGATTTGCTTGCATTCTTTGTAGATTTGGGTTATTAACCCTTTATCTGATATATAGTTTGTGAACATTTTCTCCCATTCTGTAAGTTGTCCATTTGCTTTGTTAATTATTTCCTGGGCTGTGCAGACAGTTTTAATTAAATCAAGTACAACTCATTTATTTTATTGTTTCTATGATTACTAGCGGGGTCTTCTTCATAATTTCTTTGCCTAGGACGATATCTAGAAGAGTTTTTACAACATTTTCTCCTAGAATTCTGATGGTTTCACGCCTTAAATATAAGGCCCTTATCCATCTTGAATGAATTCTTGTGAGTGGTGAGAGATATGGATCCTATTTTATTCTTCGGTATGTGGCTATGCAATTTTCCCAGCACCATTTATTGAATTGGGATTCTTTTCCCTGGTATATATTGCTGTCTGCTTTGTCAAAGATCATTTGGCTGTATGTGGATGGTTTTATATCTGGGTTTTATGCTCTGTATCATTGGTCTATGCCTCTGTTTTGTGCCAATGCTATGTTAATTTGCTTTCTGTAGCCTTGTAGTATAGTTTGAACTCTGGTAATGTGATGCCTCCCAATTTGTTCCTTTCACTTAAGATTTCTTTGGCTATTCATGCTCCTTTCGGGTTCCACACCAAGCACAGAATTATTTTATTTTGCTGAATCTGTGAAATATGACATTGGTATTTGTTCAGAATTGTCTTCAATCTACAAATCACTTTGGGTATTATGGGCATTTATTTAATTATGTATTTTTATTTCAGCATATTATGGAGGTACAGATGTTTAGGTTACGTATGTTTCCCTTGCCCCTCGCCCCAAGTCTGAGCTTCAAGTGTGTCCATCCCCTGGGAGATGCACATCCCACTCATCGTTTGCGCATATGCCCATCTCATCCTCCCCCTCCCCCTTCCCTCTACCCTTCCCTCTTCCCAACATCCAATAAATGTCATTCTTAAATGTGCACTTAAGTGTTGATCAGCTAATACCAATTTGGTGGTGAGTACATGTGGTGCTTGTTTTCCATTCTTGAGATACCTCATTTAGTAGAATGTGTTCCAGCGCTTTCCAGGAGAATACAAGTATGGGCATTTTAACAATGTTGATTCTACTGATGCATGAGCCCTGATAGGATTTCCATTTGTTTGTATCATCTATGATTTCTTTCCTCGGTTTTTTTTTTTTCAGTTCTTTTTGCAGAGATCTTTCTCCTTCTTCGTTAAGAATACTCCTAAGTATTTTATTTATTTATTTTAACCATTGTAAATGGTAGTCAGACTTTGATTTGATCCTCAGCTTAACTAGTATTGGTGTGTAGGAATGACGCTTATTTCGTACATTAATTTTTTAAACTGATAATTTGGTGAATTTATTTATCAATTCCAGGAGTTTCTTGATTGTATCTTTGGGGATTTCTAGGTATAAGATCATATTGTCTACAAAAAGTAATAATTTGACATCATCTTTCCTTATTTGGATACACTTAGTTTCTTTCTCTTGCCTTATTGTTCTAGCTAGGACTTTTATCGCTATGTTAAATAGAAGTGTTGACAGTGAGCATCCTTGTGTTGTGCCACTTTTTATAAGGGGTAATTTAAACTTTTCCCCATTCAGTATGATGCTGGTTGTGGGTTTGTCATCTATGGCTTGTATAATTTTGAGATATGTTCCTTCTATTTCCAGTTGTTTTCAGAGTTTTTATTGTGAAACTTTGCTGAATTTTGCCTCATGTTATTTCTGCATTTATTGAGCTGATCATATTACCCTTGTATTTGCTTCTGTTTGTGTGGCGGATCACATTTATTGATTTATGTATGTTGAATCATGCATGCATTCCTGGGAAGAAGTCAACTTGATCCTGTTAGATTATGTGTATTTTTTTTTTTTTACAATTTCTTGAATTCACTTTGATTGTATTTTATTGAGGGTTTTTATCTATATTCATAAGGGATATTGATCCATAGTTTTCTTTTTTGTTTTGTCCTTTCCTGGATTTGGTATGAAGATGACACTGGCTTTTTAGAATGTATTAGGGAGGGTTCCATCTTTCTCTATGTTATGGAATAATCACTGCATTATGGGTACCAACTTTTCTTTGTGGGTTTGGTAAAATTTGGCTGTAAGCCATCTGGTCTGGGGCTTTTTTTGTTGGAAAATTTTTTATTTTTGCTTCAATCATAGTGATCATTTTTGGTCTTTTCAGGAGTTCCATTTCTATTTCTATTTCTCCCTGATTGAGTGTTGGGAGGTTGTATGTTTCCAGAAATTCATCCATTTCCTCTACATTTTCAAATGTATGTGCATAGAGGTTTTTATAGCAAAAATACATATTTTGTATTTCTGTGGTATCAATTACAGTGTCTTCTTTTTTTATTTCTAATTGAGCTTATTCGAGTTATTTCTCTTTTGTTCTTGGCTAATCTAGCTAGAGATCTATCAAATTGGTTTATCTTTTTAAAGAATCAACTTTCTGTTTTGTTGATCTTCTGTGTAATTTTCTTATTTTTGATTTTTGTTTGGTTCTGCTCTGACCTTTGTTATATATTTCTTTTTGTTGTTTTGGGGTTTGATTTGCTCTTCCTTTTCTAGTTCCTTAGACGGGTAATTAGATTGTTCATTTGAAATCTTTCTGTCTTTTTGTTGTAAGTATTTTAAGGCTATGAATTTTCCCCTTAGGACTACTTTTGCCATATCCCAAAGATTTTGATAACTTATGTTCTGTTTGTCATTCAGTTCAATAAATCTTTTAATTTAAATCTTAATTTCACCTTTTATGCAATAATCATTCAGCAGCAGATTGTTTAATTTCTATGACTTTGTGTAAAAATTAGGTATTTCTCTTGGAATCGATTTCTCATTTTATTCCACTGTGGTCTGAGAAGTTACATGGTATGACTTCAATTTTTTGACTTTTGTGAGTCACGTTTTGTGGCATAAAATATTATCAATTTTGTAGAATGTTTTATTTGCTGATAAGTAGAATGCATATTCAGTAGTTTTGGATAAAATATTGTGTAAATGTCTTTTAGGTCAAATTGTTCTAGAATCCCATTTAATTCCAGTGTTCCTTTATTTATTTGCTTCTTGGATGATCTGTACAATTTTGTCAGTGGGGTCATGAGAAAGTCTCTGGCAATTATGATGTTGCTGTTTATCTCTCTACTTATGTCTAGTAGGGTTTGATTTATGAATCTGGGTGATCCTGTATTAGGTGCATTAATATTTATGATTTTTATGTATTCTTGTTGAATTTCTCCCTTTACCATTACATAATGACCATCTTTGTCTTTCTTTACTGCTGGTGATTTAACGTCAATTTTATCTGACACAAGAATGGCTATACCTACTTTCTTTTGGTTTCCATTTGCATGAAATATTTTTTCCATCCCTTGAATTTGAGTCTGTAATAGTCCTTGTGGATTCAATATGTTTCCTGGAGACAGCAGATATTTGGCTTGTATTATTTTTATCCATTTAGTCTCTTGAATGGGGAATTCAGATGATTTACATTAATTGATAGAATTGATATGTGGGATGTTGTGTTCATCCTGTTGGTTAATACCTTATTGCTTTGTTTTATCTCTTCTATTATTTCTTTGTTAGAGCTGTGAGCTTTAGCTTTTGGGTGATTTTTCACTGCAGGATGACCATGTGTTGTTCCATTATAATGCAGTTCTGGGTATTTTCTTCAGGGCAGGTTTGGTCTTGACAAATTCCCTCAGTGTTTGCTTATCTGGAAGTGTATTTCTCCCTCCTTTATGAAACTGAATTTTGCAGGATACAAAATTCTAGCCTGGCAGTTGTTCTGTTTAAGATGACTGAAGATGGAGCCCCATTCCCTTTTGCCTTGTAAGGCCCCAGTTAAGCACTCAGTCTGAAGTTAGCTTTATGGGCCTTCCTTTTTCAGTTCCTTGATGTTTCTGCCTTATGGCTTGCAGGAGTTCCTTCTTTGTGTTGACTTTGACAAGTCTGATGATTGTGTTTCTAGTTGATTCCCTCTTTTTGATGAACCTCCCAGGTGTTCATTGAGCTTCTTGTATCTGGATGGCTAAAATTGCCCCTTTTGTTATAATATATACATACATAACCTCTACACACATTGAAAAGCCCACTGTCGATATCACAGTAATCCACCTCATCTGCAATCTCACTTTACATGGTTTCAGTTACCTGCAGTCAACCATGGTCTGAGAATATTAAATGGAAAATTCCAGAAATAAATAATTCATTATTTTATATTGTGCACTCCTCTGAGTACTGTGATGAAATGTCATGTTGTTCCACTTTTTCCTGCCTATGATAAGAATCATCCTTTTGTCCGCCACATTTACAGTGTATACACTACCTGACCATTAGTCACTCAGCAGCTATCTTGTTTATGAGATCAAAAAAAAAAAAAAGAAAGAAAAAGAAAAACAGTATATATAAGGTTGGGTAACGTCCATGGTTATAAGCATATACTCAGTGGTCTTGGAACATATTCTCCATGAATAAGTAGGGACTACTATAAGCACTTTGCTTTAACCTGTCTTACATATTCCATATAACTTAAGAGGAGATTATACTAAGACACTTACACAGATATTTATTGTTCCTCTTACTTTTTAATTTTTCATGTGTCAAGTATCTCTATTTTATTATCGCCCTATCACATGAAGAAATTTCTTTAGCATCTCTTTCAAAGAAAGGACTGCTGACTTTTTATTTATTTTATCTGAGATTGTTTTTATTTCACCATTAAACCTTTATTTCACAGGATATATAATTATGTATTTAAAGTATAGAACTTTAAAATGTTGCTCCAGTTATGTCAGCAAGATGGTGCAATAACAGGTTATATTTCCCTCTCCCTTTAAGGAAACACCAATTTTCACAACCACCCACAGTTGAGAATACATTTGTGGGAGTTTCAGAGACCAGGTAAAAGGTTCCAGCACCCTGATAGAGCAAAATATTGGAGAGTGGATACATTGAAAATGGTAAAATAAATAGTTTTATTTTACCCACAACACCTCTCCCCCAGGGCTGATGCTTGGTACCAAGAAAGGCCCCTTCACATTGAAAAGGGTAAGCAGAGAAGTTTTACTTTACCATTGGAACCCATTACATAAGGTGGCACAGCTTGGTGCTGAGAGAATCCCCCTCAGTCTATAATTTCTCTCACAAGGGCAAGTGAGAATAAAGCGAACACCTGGATTTCCCATATTTGAAGGATGCTTCACTGGAAGAGTGACCGATTATCTCTCACCCCACCCAGAGATCTGAATGGATTGGATCCTTTTAGTTGTCTGGAGGCAACTGGGAGCAGGGTGAAAGTACAGAGGAAACCCCCAGCAGGAACCGAACAGCTGTGAGCGATGAGGCTAGAAGGCAGAAATTGGCATGAACAACATCAGGGGAACTTTGGAGCCCCGTGGAAGGGGAAGGGATTTTTTCCCCTTTCCCCCATGGGTGCCTCCTGCAAGGGACTCACCCCATGTGGAATTGCCAGCATGAACCAGAGAACCTCCCATGCTGAGTGACTGAGCCTGCCTTAAGCAACAGGGAGCACATTCATGGCTGAGCTCATACTTAATGACTGGGTCTTCTTAAGGAAACAAGGAGAGTACTCCTGATCAAGCCAATGCTGAGTTACTTAGCTTGTGTTGGGTGATGGACAGCATGCTCCAGGCTGAATCCATGTTGAGTGACATAGCCCACTTCAGGAATTGGAGAGCACATTCCCAATCAAGGCTGTGCTGAATTCCTGAGCCTGCCTCAGGAAGTAGTGAGCTCAATCTAGGCCATACCTATTTCTCAGAGTGGCCACTGCTGCAGCTCAGAGAAGAGTGTGGTTGTGGTGCTGCAGCCATGGAGAGGGGGAGGAAAGACCAGTGTTCCTCCCCTAAGCTCAAGAGAAGTACAGGAAGACTCTGGTCCTTCGCCCCACCATAGAAGCTGTTAGAGTTCTCTGTGCTGAATGGACCCATGTCAGTGCTAAGGCACTCCCCTGGAAGTATCAGGGCCCCACTAACCAACAGAGGCATTAGAGGGCTTCACCAGGGGAATTAGATCTGGTTACAGGATCCAAAAACCAAGAAGTCAGTTTTTTCCCTTCAGCAAACACAACCTATTGATAGAGAGGTCAATTTACATGCCTGCTACAGCATTTACTGACTCAATCATAGAGAGTGTGGTAGATTCTCACCTACAAGTACCACCTACTGACTCAGAGATTAAACTAGGAATGCCATTATCTAAACAAAAGACAATCCAAAAGTAAGAAGTAATATCTGTTTCAGATGAGAAGGAACCAGTGAAAGAACTCTGGATTTATGAAGAATCAGAGTGAAATGTCATCCCCAAAAGGGAACACCAGCTCCCCAGCAATGGATACCAACCAAAGGCAGAATACCGAAATGACAGATGAAGAATTTCAAACATGGACTGTAAGTAAGCTTAACAAAACACAAGGTAAAATAGAAACGCAGCACAAAGAAACCACAAAAACAAAATGCAGAAAGTGAATGAAAAATTCACTAAAGAAATTGAATTATTAAAAAAAAATAGAACACCTAGAAATGAAAAATTCATTCAAGGAATTAGAAAACACAACAGAAAGCCTTAAGAAAAAGTTAGATAAGGAAGAATAAAGAAACTCAGAGTATTTTGAATACAGTTTGATTAAACAAGTCAGTCACAGAGATAGAACAGAGAAATAAGAGGAATGAGCAAAGCCTAAAAGAAATATCAGATTATGTAAAGAGGCCTAACATAAGAGTCATAGGCATCCCTGAAGGTGAAGAAGAAAATACACAAGGGTTGGATAATTTATCAAGGGAATAATTGAGGAATATTTCCCTGGCCTTGCTAGAAATATATACTGTTACAAGGAGCTCATGTGACTCCTGATAGTTTTATCACATTGAAGAATATATCAGAATGCATAGACATCAAACTGGCCAAAGTAAACATGAAAGAGGTGCTCCTACACACCATGAGGTGAAACAAGCAGGTAATTTCCAAGGAAAACCCCATTAGACTAACTGCAGTATTTTCAGCTGAGAGTCTACAAGCCAGAAGAGATTTGGGCCCCTTTCTCAGTCTTCTCAAACAGAATAATGCTCAGTCCAGAATTTTGTATCCTGCAAAACTAGGTTTTTATATTATGATGAAATTAAGTTTTTTTCTGACAAGCAAACACTGAGGAACTTTGTCAAGACAAGACCTGCCCTGCAAGAAGTACTCAGAACAGCCTTATTCACAGATCAGCACGATAAACACTTACCAGTGTAAAATTATTCCAAAGCTAAAAGTTGAAGGCCAGATACCACAATGGCTCAAGAGATAAAACAAAGCAGAAAAGTTCAACCAAATGAGATGTACATAAATCCTCCCCACTTATCAATTCTTTCAATAAATATGAAGGGATTGAACTGCCCACTGAAGAGACATAAGCTGGCTAAATAAATATATATACACAAGCCAAGCATCTGCTATCTTCTGGAAACACATCTAATCCACAAGGACACATCCAAACTCAAGGTGAAGGGATGGAATACAATATTCCATGCTAATTGAAACCAAAAATGCTGATGCAGCAGTACTTATATAAGATAACTTAGTTTTCAAATATATAAAAAAAGTAATGAAAGACAAAGATTGTCATTACCTAATGGTAAAGGGAACTTTTCAACCAAAAGAAATATCAGTCTTAAATATTTACACACTTAACACAGGAGCACAAGATTCATAAAGATCCTACTTGATCTAAACAAAATAATAGACAGAAGCACCATAATAGCCAGGGATTTCAACTCACCACGGACAGAACAGCTCCTCCAAACACTGTCAATGCCCATACCCAATGATTTGGGCCTCCAGAATAGAGAGTGGAGAATGTTGGGTAGATAGTGGGGGATTCTGGGTCTCCTAGGGACAAAAGTGGGTGCTGTTACCCCTATCTTTGTCCTGCCCAACCTTAATACTCTATACCTAGGGGAAGAGGGAATACCCTACAAATCTGTCAATCAGAACTTGCTGCATCAACTGCAAAAGAATGCAGAGGACTCTCTAGTCCATGGGCAAAGCAGCATAGTACCATTAAGTCCAGAAAGTGACCTAGACCCCTCATGCATAGTTAAGGCTCAAGTCATGTGACTCCCAACTGTCCAATCAAAGTGGTTCCATGATGACCTGTGAACCACGAGGGAGGTCCCTATCTGGGCACTATAAAATAAGATGCAGACCATAGCCAATTTCTCTCTTTGTCCTTCTTTGGCTCTCCCTTTGAATGCCAGAGCATTCAGACAAGAGAAGGAAATCAAGGACATCCAAATGGGGGTAGAAGAGGAAAAACTATTGCTCTTTGCTGATGATATGATCTTATATCTAGAACACCCTAACGATTCTTCCAAGAGACTTCTGGAATTGATAAAGAAGTTCAGAAACATCTCAGGTTACAAAATCAATGCACACGAATCAGCAGCATTCACATATGCCAATGACAGTCAAACTGAGAACAAAATCAAAGACTCAATATCTTTTCCGAAAGCAACAACAACAACAAAAAAATACATAGAAATATATTTAACTAAAGAGGTTAAGTACCTCTGCAGGGTAAACTATGATACACTGAAGAAGGAAATAGCAGAGGATGAAAACAAATGGAAAACCATACCATGATCTTAGATGTGCAGAATCAATATTGTTAAAATGTCTATACTACCCAAAGGGATTTAAAGGTTTAATATAATCCCTATTAAAATAGCAACATTATTTTTCTCAGATATGGAAAAAATAATTCTATGCTTCATACGGAACAAGAGAAGACCCTGTATAGCCAAAACAATCTTAAACAAAAATAACAAATTGGGAGGCATCACTTTAACAGACTTCAAGCTATATTACTAGGATATAATAACCAAAACAGCATGTAACTGGCACAATAATAGAGATGTAGACCAATTTAACGTGACTGAGAACCCAGACATAAAAACATACTAATATAACCATCTGATTTTTGACAAAGAAGAAAAAAACATACGCTGGGGAAAAGAATCCCTATTCAGTAAATGGTGCTGGGAAATTGGATAGTCACATGTAGAAGTCTGAAACAGGATCTGCATTTCTCACCTCTCACAAAAATCAACTCACAGTTATTAATAGACCTAAACCTAAGCATGAAGCCATAAGAATGCTAGAAGAAAATGTTCAAAAAACTCTTATAAACATCAGCCTAGTCAAAAAATTTATGAAGAAGACCCCCAAAGCAATCACAGAAACAACAACAAAAAAAATGGGACTTGATCAAATTTAAAAAGCTTCTCTACAGCCAAATAAACTATCATTAGAGCAAATAGACAACCTACAGAATGACAGAAAATATTTTCATGATATACATCCAACAAAGGGTTAATAACTATAATCTATATAGAAGTCTGGAAAATCAGCATGAAAAAACAAAACAATTTAATTAAAAATTAGACAAAGGGCATGAACAGAAACTTTTTAAAAGATAGACTTATGTCCAGGAAACCTGAAAACATGCTCAACACTCTGATCACCAGGGAAGTGCAAGTAAAAACCACATTGTCTTATCACTTAACTCCTGTGAGAATTGCTTTATTAAAAATTTCCAAAATATCAAATGGTGTCATGGATTCGTAGAGATAGGAACACTCATACACTGCTGGTGGGACTGCAAATTAGTATAATCTCTATGGAAGGTAATATGGGATACTTCAAAGAACTAAAATTAGAAATATCATTTTATCTAGCAATCACACTAAGGATTATCTACCAAAGGAAAAAAAATACATTCTTTAATAAAGACATCTGCACTAGAATGTTTACAGCAGCACAATTCACAATTGCAAACATGTGGAAATAATCCAAGTCCCCATCAATACATGAGTGGATTAATAAAATGTGGTATATGTAACCCACGGAATACTACTCATCCCCAAAATAACAATGGTGAATTAACACCTCTTGCATTATCCTGGATGGTTCTGAAGCCCATTCTACTAAATGATGTATCACAAGAGTGGAAAAACTAGCACATGTACTCACCATTAAATTGGTAATAATTGATGAACTCTTATGTCCACATATGTAATAACATTCATCAGGTATCAGGCAGGTGGGATGGGGAGAAGAGGATTGGTGTATTCACACCTAATGGGTGCAGTACACACTGTATTGGGGTTGTGCACACTTATAGCTCTGATGTGGGCAGTGCAAAGTCAGTATATGTCCCCTAAACATTTGTATCCCTGTAATATTCAAAAATTAAAAAAAATAAATTTATTGCTTAAAATTATAGGACTGTATCCTTTTTTAGAATTAGGTACTGTTATATTTGAACATTTCCATTTAATTATGTACAGATACACCAGAGTTATATATATGCTGCTAATGCCTGTTCTATTTTCTTCTGCTAAAAACATAAAGAAGGAAAAAATATGTATGCTTGCCAACGCCTGCTCTAGAATATGCATTCTCACAGTGGTTCGGATGTTCCATATTAAGTAGAAAATATTTTAGAGTGAAGTGGGTAGTTGGATGGTAGTATTTAATCCATAAAATATCCATAAAAGACAAAATGAAAGCTTTTAGATAAAGAGTGATGTCATCTCATTTGTTTCTACATCCACCAAAATGTAGTATATTACAATGTAAATATTTGCTTAATTAAATAGCTCTATCCCATCCACATGTAGTGACTAAGCTTATTTTCTAACTCAGAGTTCAATATATGTTGATTAAATTTAAATATTAATACCTATAAATAAAATGTTTGAAACAAAAGGATAAACATAAAAAGTATTCTTTCCTTTGTTTCCTTTTAAAATAAATCCCCTGCTCTATCTTTAGCATTTTATCTGAAAATCTTCTTTGTTCAAATCACAGAGCAACAATATAAAAAGAAATACATTTTCAAAGATATATATGTTGGGATTACATAATTTGTGCTCAGATCTTCTCTACATAAATAATAGTAAAGATCAATAAGTATTAATGGCTCAACTTTTCCAAAATATAGTAAATCCTCTATTAGCAGACATAAACCTCTACATTAACCAGGACCTCTGCACTTTTACAGTGCAATTGTAATTAATATTCAAAATGATGACTTTTAAAGATTCTTCTGAATCACTGGGTCATAATGGCATATGGTAATCTATACTGGTAAGAATATTTGGTTAAACAAAACTTGTCATTCTTCAAGTATGTTAGATTGCAAAGTTTCATGTGCATAAATATTATTTTAATATCCCTAGATGTGCTAGCATCTATGAATATTATAAAAGCATATTTGGTGCCAAAAATAATTTTGAATTGAGCAAAGAAAGAGGTTTGAGTTTTACATCCTAGATAATTATATGACTATTTGAATAAATTGATTGTAAATAAAAGCACAAAATTATTATTACCGAGGTAATAACATAAGAAAAAAAATCACAGTTGCAAATTTTTATTATGGATTTTAGGGAATTGAGATGACATCCTCCAAAGAAAAATGATTCCTTAGGGTTAGGACAAATAGCCTGTCTCTTTCATCAAGGAAACAATTTAATAATAATTCATCTGTTAACTGATTCCAGTGCTGTCAGTGGAGACTTTGTAAGAAAGGAGAATATGAGCAGAGGACTGCATACTCTGTCACTTTGGCAATGATCTATGCCTTGGAAAGTCTCCTTTCCCTGAAAAATGAAATTCTGAACAAATTATCATAAACAAATGGATTGTTGGCATCCTGGCAATATAGCATGTGGTAGTAGAGACTACTGAGCAGAAAAGTAGCACTTGGTTAAGAAAGTGACCCATTCAATTATGGAGAGAACTTGAACTATCCATGACAATTCTAAAATACTTAGAAGCTTGTCTATAACCTAAAACATATGACTTATTTATCAAATTTCTGGAACTTTCTCCTTAAAATTTTTGTTTTCTTTTTAATTGAGCAAGCATTTATTATTTACCTACTGTATGGACAGTTGTATCCTGAGGCAAAAAGAGATGTGAAAACACAGGTACTAAGGGAGTTGAGAATTACTGTGAAAAGAAGCTTTTCAAATACTAAAAAATTAGTGAATAGACACTTAGAAAAAATGAGTAGTTTGTTAATAAGGATAATCTTAAACTCAACCATGTTTACTAGCTGAGACTTCACTCCACAGGATTGATTTGATAAGTGGTGTATACCATATCAAGGATTAAAGATGTTACAGTATGGAAAAAGTAGATTAACTCATGGGAGAATGAGACTGGCCTCAGTAAGAGTAGATAGGATTTGACAAATGACACATGGAAAGTATTTCTGAAAAATATCTTCTCCCTGCTCTTGAAATGCCAGCACTAGGGATGTATTACTTTAACTCTCTCTTTTAAAAAGCAGGTGCAATGGACAGGTGTAATATAGTACTTAAAGTAAATTATATCTTAGTATAGATTTTTTTCATCAGCTCTTGTACAAGAGTAGGTTTTTAAAAGGTAAATTGTGAAAGGATAGTATTTATTTAGACAGTGAATAATAAAAGTTGATAGAAAGGAATTAGGAGGAAGGTGCTGAAACAAAATTACATTCCTATTTTGCTTAGAATCAGTGCTGTCAATAGGTTAAAAGATTTGATTGCCTTTTTCTCAAGCAAATTTTGAAGATAAAAGAAATAAATTACAATTACTATGTCTTAATTCTTAAGATATAAAGATAAAAAGTGGAATGATAACATATTACTCACTATAATGATTAAAACATTCTCTAAACAGTTAAACATTCATACTGTGAAAAATGTCTTGTGTTTAATAAATTGAATATGCTTTAGAAGTATTCTTAATATTTTGAAATTGATAATTTTGAACCAAATACAAACCTAAGTTTTAACTGATTACTTTGAAAAAATTAAATATTAATTTTGTTACCAATAAAAGTAAAAAAGATAATAGTCATGTGGCTACCAAAAATCATATATTTTTTCTATGTAAATGAATGTGTATCATATGGAATAAATATCCATCAAACATATTACATATGGTCTCACAAAGGAAGAACAAATTCAGTCATCTCTGAAAATTTTTTCTGGCTTTTACAAAACTCAAAAATTTTGAGAGAGAAAAAAATGGCTAATTAGTGGTGGCCTCCAGACTCCCTGCTCCCAGAAAAGGAGGTGAAGAACTTGGATGGCTATACATGAGTGGATTGCTCACTCCCCAAAACAGCATTGAGAATCTACAGAGAAACAGCATGGGACATACAGCATAGGAAAAAAAAAGGTGAATGGGAGATACAATCACAGAGACTGGAGAGGATGATATATACAATAGGGAATACTGTGTGAGATGGCCACATCCACCCGGCCAGCCAGTGCAGTGTGATCTGAATCACAGAAGGATGCCTGGCTCCTCCACTGACCTCCACTCCCAGGGACACACCTGAAGTTGATGCAAAGTCAGGACACGGGATGACAGGCTCTGTGGAGAAGAAATAATAGTGGGAAACATTTTGAACTCCCTGGCGCTCTGTGTTAGGACTGCACTGGGCAGGGAAAGGACTGATCTGAGTGGACACTTCCCATGACCTTGTGATGGAGTTTGGAAACAGGCAGCTTACCTCTGGTGGTCACTGGGACCAGAAAAAAAGGAGGTGAACACTGAAAATGTGGCTCTGCCTCTGGAAACCACTGATGATTTGGCCAGTTCAGGGTAGGACAGAGAGACAGGACCCTCTACTGGACAAACATGAGACTGTGGGACTGTGATGCAGAGGGTAAAGCTGGCTGCCTGTTGATTCCGCCCACCAAACTGACATCTACCAAATCCTGAGTGGTTGCCCTTAACCCTAGCTGCTGCGATTTTGGGCAGCACTGCTTCCCCAGCCAGGGATCTTTAGGGTGCGGCAGGCTCCACCCTTAGAGGTGGGGAGAAACAAGAAAAACTGCTTTCTCTGTGCATCTGGCATCAATCTGTGGGCCTTTGATGCTGAAAAATAGTCCATAACGTGTTCATTCGGCTAGCTGGGTTGGGGTCAGTGGGTGAATATTGATTGCTTCCCCCCAGTGCAATTCTCCAGGGATGGGAGGCCACCATCAGTGGGATCCCCAGCCTGGAGAAGCTGGGGTTCATGGTGGACTCTGGCAACACCCATCCCCCAGCCCAACAACTGTAATGCCAGGAACAGTGGGCTCCACCCTTGGAGATGGGGAGAAATGAGAAAAGCCGCTTCCTGTGTGCAACTGTGGTGAATATTCAGGGCCTTGGTGCTGAACAATAGTTGGCAGCCTGTTGATTCAGCATGCCGAGCCAGCTTTGGTCATCTAATAAGAACATAACTCTAGGGCTTGCTCTCTGCATGTGGGAGCTTCCAGCATTGGTATTTGGTGGGCAGGGAAGGAAAATCTTCTCCAGAGACCTCAGTAATTTTCACCAATTGACCCCTCCCATAAGGAGCATCCTACCAAGTGTGGTAAAAGAGCACTGAATAACATATTAGTGGATCCCCCTAGACACAGATGGCAGATAAAGCAATCATAGAAGCACACATACCAAGGTTGCAGAGACCAACTCTGATTTATCTTGTCCTTACCCCCACCTTAAGGGGGAACAGGGTCCAAGTAACCCTTGGAAGTGGCAAGACCCATCACAAAGATCGGGGAAGTTTTATACCCAATCAGGTGGACCAGATCCTAACACAGAGACATCAGATTACCTTCATAACTGGCACCTCCATGTGACTACAATCAAAAAAAGAGAAGGTAATCCCATAGCTTACTACAGTGCTTTATATCTCAAGTTATTAGAGGGCAGTGGAGTCATACACACAAGTGGAATCCACCTTCTGGGAGCTTAAGCTGGGGACTGAAGTCACTAATTTCCATTGGCAAGAGGTGAAGACAATAGGTTAGAGGTAACCTAACTTGCCAAAATACTTCTAAGACAATACAAGACCAGAATTCCTCTCCTCCGCACTGTCAAGGAAAGTCTCTTGGGAACTTGATGATAGGGCCATAAATCAGTCCTAGAACCTCCAGTTCTCAACCAAGTAGCCCGATGAGAAAGAATCAGTGAAAGAATACAGGAAAAATGAAAGATCAGAGAGAAAAATCACCCCCAGAAGAAATCATTAGACCCTCAACAACAGATACCAAGTTAAAAGAAATGATTGAAATGATGGAGGAAGAATTCTGAATATAAATTGTGAGAAAACTCAATGGGATTCAAGAGAAAATAGAAGCCCAACGTAAAGAAGCCACAAGAACAATACAGGAAATGAATAAAAAATTCTCTAAGGAAAATGAAATATTACAAAAGAATCAAACAGAAATACTGGAAAAGAAAGATGCATTCAAAAACTACAAAACACAGTGGAAATCCTTAAGTGTAGAATTGATCACGCAGAGGAAAGAATCTCAGAGTTTGAAGATAATGAATATATGCTAAGCAAATCATATGAAGAAAAACTAAACAGAAGCAAGAGACAAGAACAAAACATTTTTAAAAATGTGGTATTATGTAAAGAAATCAAATATAAGAATTATAGGCATCTTGGAGAGAGAAGAAGAAAATATTCAAGGGCTGGAAAATCTATTTATGGGAAGATTGAAGGAAAACCTGCCTAGCCTGGCCAGAAGTCTAGATATTCAGGTACAAGAAGCACACTCCTGGGAAACTCAGTGTGAAAAGGCAATCGCCACTTCACATTGTTATTTACTTCGGCTGGCCAAAGTAAACATGAAAGAGTCAATCCTTTGAGCAGTAAGACAAAAACAGCAGATAACCTACAAAGGAAAATCTATCAGACTAACTACAGAGTTCTCAACTGAAACCTTCCAAAGCAGAAGGAACTGGGGACCCATCCTGAATCTCCTAAAACAGAATAGTGGCCAACCTAGAATTCTTTACTCTGCAAAACTAAGCTTCACCCATGAGGGAGAAATAAAGACTTTCCAAGACAAGCAATAACTGATGGAATGTGTGAAGACCAGGCCTGCCCTGCAGGAAGTACTCAGAACAGCATTATGCACTGAACAGCAAAATAGACACACATCAAAATAAAATCACTCAGGAGTTAAGTCCAGAACCTGGATTCCACAATGGTTTGAGAGGTAAAACAAAACAATAAAAATTTACCCAACAATAATAACAGAAATCTACCCAAATATCAATTCTCTCAATAAATGAATGACTTGAATTGTCCACTGAAGAGACACAGACTGGCTGAGTAGACTAAAAAAAAAAAAAAAAAAAAAAATAAGTAAAGTGTCTGATTTCTGCAGGAAATGCATCTAACCTACAAAGACACTTTCAGACTCAAGGTCAAGGGTTGGAAAACAGACTTCCGGGCAAATAGAAGCCAACAGAAAGCAAGGGTAACTATTTTTATATCAGATAACATAAACGTGAAAATACCAAAAGAAAAGAATGACAAAGATGGTCACTCTATAGTGACAAAAGGAAAAACCCAACAAGAAGACTTAACAATTATTAATATTTATGGACCCAACACAGGATCATCCTACTAAACAAAGCAAACCCTCTTTGATCTAAATAACTTAATAAACAATAATGCCATAATAGTTGGGGATTCCAACACTCCACTGACTGAACTGGCCAGATCTTCCAAGCATAAAATAAGCAAAGAAGCAATATACTTAAACAGAGCTCTAGAACAAATGGGTCTAACAGCCATCTACAGAACTTATCACTGAAATAAACCCGAATATACATTCTTCTCATCAGCTCATGGAACTTTCTCCAAAATAGATCACATCCTAGGCCACAAATAAGATCTCTACAAATTAAAAAAAAAATAGAAATTATACCATTTATCTTCTCAGACCACAGTTGTATAAAATTAGAGATAAGTTCCAACAGAAACACCCCTTCACAAAGCCATGGAAATTAAACAATCTATTTGTGAATGACTGTTGAGTCAAGGAAGAGATCCAGATGGAACTCAAGAGATTCTTCAAACTAAATGTTAATGGGGACTCAAGTTATCAAAATCTGTGATATACAGCAAAAGCTTTCCGAAGGGGGAAATTAATGGCATTAATGCTCACATTCAAAAGACATAAAGCTCACAAATAATAAAACTAAAAAAATCTCAAGGAACCAGAAAAGGAAGAGCAAATTATTTCTAAACCTAGCAGAAGATAGGAAATAACTAAGATCAGAGCAGAACTAAATGAATGTGAGAACAAAATAACTATACAGAAGATTAATAAAATCAAAAGTTGGTTTTTCAAAAAAATAAAAATAAAATGACAACTCTCTTGCTCAATTGAGAAGATTGGAAAGGAAAGAACTCCAATAAATTCAATTAGAAAGGAAAAAAGCAGAGGTCACAGACAGGACAGAAATTCAAAACATTACATTTGAATACTATAAAACTCTATATGCCCAAAAATACAAAACATGGAGGAAATGTACAAATACTTAGAAACACAAAACCTTCTTACACTCAATCGGGAAGAAATAGAATTTCTTAACAGAACAATATCAAGTACAGAAATTGAAGCAGTAATTAAAATCTTCCAACAAAAAAAGTCCTGGACTAGGTGGGTTCACACCTGCATTTTACCAAACCTACAAAGAAGAACTAATACCTATACTGCAAAAATTATTCCACAACTTTGAGAAGGATGATATCCTCTCCAACTCATTCTACAAAGCCAATATGACCTTGATACCAAAGTCAGGAAAGGACACAACAAAAAAGAAAATTATAGACCAGTATCCACCATGAATACAGATGGAAAATTCCTCAACATAATCTTAACAAACCAAATTTAACAGCACATGAAAAAAATAATTCATTATGAAGAGGTGGGCTTTATCCCAGAGATGCAAGTCTGGTTCAACATACAGAAATCCATAAATGCTATTCACCACATAAATAAAAGCAAGAACAAAGACAATATGATTCTTGCAATAGATGCAGAAAAAGCATTTGACACAATCCAGCACACTTTTATGATAAAAGCTCTTAACAACATAGGCATATATAGGACATACCTTGAAATTATTAATGCCATATACAATAAAACCACAGCCAATATCATACTGAATGGGGAAAAAATGAATGCATTCCTGATTGGAACTGGAACCAGACAAGGTTTCCCACTATCTCCACTTCTGTTCAACATAGTGCTAGAAGTTCATGCCAGAGCAATAAGACAAGAGATGGGAATTAAAGGTGTTCAAATGGAGCTAGTAGAGTTCAAACTCTCACTCTTTGTGTACAATAAGCTATTATACCTAGGATATCCTCAGGAGTCTACCACAGGACTCCTGGAACTGAAAAATGAATTCAGTAAAGTCTCAGAATACAAAATTAATGCACACAAATCAGTGGCATTCACATATGCCAATAAGAGTCAAGCCTAAAATCAAATCAAAGATGCAACAGCTTTCACAATAGCATCAAAGAAAATTAAATATTCATGAATATATTTAAAGAAGAAGGTGAGAGACATATAGAGGAAGAACTATGAAACACTGAGAAAAGAAATTGTAGAAGATATAAACAGATGGAAAAGCCTGCAATGCTCACGGATTGGCAGAATCAGTATTGTTAAAATGTCCATACTACCTAAAGTGATCTGCAGAATTAATGCAATCCCTATCAAAATAACACCGTGATTCTTTACTGATCTAGAAAAAATAATTCTGTGCTTGATATGGATCCAGAGATGACCTTGTTTAGCCAGAGTAATCTTATGCAAAAAGAACAAATTGAGAAACATCAGTATATAAGACTTCAAGCTTTACTACAAGGGTATAGTAACCAAAATGGCACGGTACTGCCACAAGAACAGAGATATAGACCTTTGGTACAGGACTGAGAACCCAGAGATACAACCATCATCATAATGTCATCTAATCTTCAACAAAGCAGACAAAAATATACATCGGATAAAATAATCTCTACTCAATAAATCGTGCTGGGAAAACTGAATAACCACATGCTGAAGATAGAAACTAGATCCCTATCTCTGACCTCTCACTAAAACCAACTTATGAAGATAACAGACTTAAACCTATGTTGTGAAACCTTAAGAATTCTAGAAGAAAATTTTGGGGAAACTCTTATAGTCGTCATTCTAGGCAAAGAATTTAAAAAGAAGATCCCCAAAGCAATCACAGCAGCAACAAAAGTAAATAAATGGGACATGAACAAATTATAAAGCTTCTGCACAGGCAAGGAAATGATTATGATAGTTAACAGACAACCTACACAATGGGAAAAATATTTCTTTTGTACACATCTGATAAAGGGCTTATAACAAGAATCTATGCAGAACTTAATAAAGTCAACAAGAAAAAATCAAACAACCCTATCCAAAAACGGGCAAAGTACATGAACAGAAACTTTTCAAAAGAATGCAGAATAATTGCCAGCAAACATAGAAAAAGGTGCTCAACATCTCTAATCATTAGGGAAATACAAATGAAAACCACAGTGAGATATCACCTAACTCCAGTGAGAATAGCCTTTATCAAAAAATACCAAAACAGCAAATGCTGGCATAGGTTTTGGAGAGATTGGATCACTCTTACAATGCTGATTTGACTGCAAATTAGTACAAATCCTGTGGAAAGTAATTTGAAGACATCTCAAAGAGCTAAAAATAGAAATACTATTTGATCCTGCAATCCCACTACTAGGCATCTGCCCAAAGGGGGGGGGGAGACTTTGTATAATTAAGACATCTAAACTTGAATGTTTATAGCATCATAATACACAATTTCAAAGATGTAGAAACAGCCCAAGTGCCCATCAATACATGAGTGGATTAATAAATTATGTATGCCATGGAATACTACAAAAACAATGGTGAACCAGCACCTCTTATATTATCCCAGATAGAGCTTGAGACCATCCTTTGAAATGAGGTATCACAAGAATGGAAAAACATACATCACTTGTACTCACCATCAAATTGGTACTAACTGATTAACACTAAGGTGCTCACATGATAGCAGTATTCATTGGATGCCAGTCAGGTGGAAGGGGGGCATTGGGGTGGGTAAACTTACAAGTAGTGGATGCAGAGTGCAGTGCATGGAGGAATGGCAAGCTTACAGCCCTCGCTTGGGTGAGGGAAAGGCATTATATGTAACCAAAATGTTTGTACCCCCATAATATTGTAAACAAAATATTGAAGTTAGTTCATTATATGACAGAGATCATAAGCAACAATTCAGTTTACCAAAATATTACTAAGGATGCAATGTGGTATCAGGAACTGTGATAAGGGCTAGAATACAAAAAATGATCAAGGCTCCGTTTTTTAACTGGTAGGGTTAAATATGATTTTGGGCATATTTTGGAGGCTATAATAGAAAGTTCAGTTATATTCTAAGAAATCTAATAGGGGATATCAAGTAGACAGGTGGTTACATATACCTGAAGGTTACAAGTACCTGAAGGGATTTATTTATTTGTTTTGACTCTTCTATAAATGTTTAGGCTGGAGAAGACTAACATTCATTTGGATGATTATTTCCATTTCTTCAAAGGGAAAAATGAGGCCCAGAAAAATAGAAAATCACAGACCTAGCTAGTGACAGAGCAATGACTGAAACCTAAAGTTTCCAACTCACAAATAACACACTGTCGACAAGTCTACCTTTAAAGATATCTATCTTATCTATCTATCTATCTATCTATCTATCTATCTATTTATCTATCTATCTATATTTTCAAATTTCAAAATATTACAGAGTTACAAATATTTTAGGTTACATGCATCATGTTTATAATGGTTGAGTCCCTGCTGTAGGCATGCCTGCCACCCAAATAGTGTTCTCTGTACACATTAGGTAGGTTTTTGCCCCTCTTTTCCTCCACATTTGCCCCTGCTCAATTTCCCCTGAATTTTACTTCCATCTCTGTACATATATGCTCATAGGTTAGTTCCAATTTAATAGTGAGTGCATGCAGCATTTGTTTTTCCATTATCGAAATACCTCACTTAGGAGAATGATCTCCAGTTTCATCCAGATTATTGTAAGAGGTATTATTTTATCTTTTTTATAGCTAAACAGTACTCTATGGTATACATATCTCATATTTTATTAATTCACTTATGCATTGATGGGCACTTGGGTTGTTTCCACATCTTTGCAATTGTGAATTGTGCTGTAATAAACATTCGAGTGCAGGTGTCTTTTTGATAGAAATTCTTTTTTTCCTTTGTGTATATACCCAGTAGTGGGATTGCTGGATCAAATGATAGGTATATGTTTCATTCTTTGAGGAATCTCCAAAGTGTTTTCCATCAGAGTTGTACTAATTTGCAGTCTTCAATTTCAAAATGAGCAATGAAGAGAAGCAACTCAAGATTCTCTTCTTGTATTTAGTCTGTATATAAGAGCCATTCTAAATGCCATAATAACAATATTGAGCTGAGGAAAAATGACTTAACATAGTACTAGAGGGGTAGTGTTTCCCCTTTTTTATTAGTAGATTTAAAATTCATTGTATGAAATTATATTTTTGATGGGCTTGGCTAAATTTAAGTTACAAATTACTTTAAACTTTGGGGTGACTTTCTAGTGTGTGGGTTTTATTTTTCACTGTAAACTTTCATTCAAAATTACTAATGCTAAAATTATTACACATATATACAGTATGAAATACATGTAGAAGAATTTTTGACAGTATTTTTCAGCTTTATTGAGGTACAATTTACAAATAAAAATTGTATATATTCTATGTATTCAAAGTATACAAAGTGATATATTAATACCCATATACATTGTGAGATGATTACCATAGTTAAGCTCATTATCATGGTCATCATTTCACAAGTTTCCTTTTTGGTGGTGAGAATTCTTAAGATATATTCTTTTAGTAAATTTCAAGAATATGTTATTATTAACTGTGGTCACCAGGCTGTACATTAGGTCTCTGAAAATTATTCATCTTGTAACTGCAAGTTCGTGTCCTGTGACCAGCATCACCCCATTCTCCCATCTTACTCTGTTTGTGGTGCTATTTCAAAATACCTGAGACTGGTTATATGTAAACGACATGAATTTATTTCTCATAGTTCTGGAGACTGGGTAGTCTAAGATCAAAGTGCTGGTAGGTTCAGAGCCTGGTGAGTGGCCTAGCCTCTCCTTTCAATATGATGCCTTGCTGTTACATTCTCTGGAGGGTAAGACTGCTGTGTTCTCACATGTCAGAAGGTGGAAGGGCAAAAAGGGGCAAATGCTCTGTCGTCACATGGCAGAAGAACAAAAGAGAATGAACCGATTAATTCAAACCCTTTGATAAGAGCCCTAATCCCAACCATGAGGGCTCTGCCTTCATGACTTAACTGCCTCCTAAATGCCCCACCTCTTAATACTATCATATTGGCCATTAAGATTCAGCACTTGAATTATGAAGGACACATTTAAATCATGGCATTCTCCATGCCTGAGCCCTGGTAACATCCTTCCTCTCTCTGATTTTGACATTTTGGTTCCACATATAAGTGAGATCATGCAGTGTTTTCTTTTTATGTATCTGTCTTATTTCATTAAGCATAATGGTTTCCAGGTTCATCCACATTGTCACAAATACCAGGATTTTCTTCCTTTTAAGGTTGAATAATATTCTCATGCATGTGTGTGTATGTATCGCATTTTCTTTATTCATTCATCTGTCAATTGACAGGTAGTTTTCATATCTTGGCTATAGTAAATAATGCTGCAATGAACATGGGAGTACAGATATCTCTTGAAGAGAGTGATTTTCTTTCCTTTAGAAATATATATATATATCTAGAAATGGGATTGTTGTATCATACAGTAGTTCTATTTTTACTTTTCAAGAAACCTCCTTACTCTTCTTCATAATGGCTGTACCAATAACAATATTTAAGAATTTTCTTTGCTCCACACCCTCATCGACAATTATTATATTTTGAATTTTCAAGGACAGCTATCCTAACAAGTATGAGGTGATATCTCATTACGGTTTTGATTTGCAATTCCATGATGATTAGTGATATTGAGTGACTTTTTATGTGCGTATATGCCATTTTCATAACTTCTTTGGAAAAATGGCTATTCAGATCTTTTGCCCATTTTTAATTGATTTACTTGATTTGTTTTACTATTGAGTTTTTAAGTTCCTTATGTATTTTGGATATTAACCACTTATCAGACATACAGTTTGAAAATATTATCTCCTATTCTGTAGGCTTTTTAATTTCATTAACTGTTTTCTTTGTTGTGCAAAAACTTTTTAGTTTAATGTAGTCCCGCTAATTTATTTCTTCTTTTGCTACCTGAACTTTTGGTGTTATATCCAAAAAATCATTGCCAAGACCAATGTCATGGAGCTTTTTCTCCATGTTTTCTCCCAGAAGTTAAACGGTTTCAGGTCTTACATTTAAGTCTTTAAACCTTTTGAGTTGATTTTTGTGTATGGTGTAAGATAAGAATCAAAACTTTTTTTCATGTGAATATCCAGTGTTCCCAAGATAATTTATTAAAGAGGCTCCCCTTTACTTATTGTGTATTCTTGGTGTCTTTGTGAATGATTAGTTGACCACACGTGCATGGGTTTATTTCTAGGATTTCTATTCTATTCCATTTGTCTATGTGTCTTTTTTAATGACAGTGCCATGCTGTTTTATTATAGCTTTGTAATATAATGTGAAACCAAGAAATTTGGTGCTTCCAGATTTATTCTTCTTCCTTAAGATTACTTTAGATATTCAGGGTCTTTTATGGTTCCATATGAATTTTAAAATTGTTTTGTTTCCAATTGCAAGAAAAACTTAATTGGAATTTTTGTAAGGATTATATTGAGTCTATAGATCACTTTGGGTGATATAAATACTTTGACCAAAGTGATGCTTCTATTCCATAAACACGGAGTGATTTTCCTTTTATGTATGTCTTCTTCAATTATTTTAATCAGTGTTTCAGAGTTTTCTCTGTACATGTTTTTCAATTTCTTGGTGAAATTTATTTCTAAGAACATTATTCATTTTTAATTTTCTATTGATGTATATTTTATATATTTATGGAATACATGTAACATTTTGTCACATGCATAGAATTTTAATAATCAAGTCATGGTATTTGAGGTATCTATCACCTTGAGTGTTTGTCATTTCAATGTATTCAGAATATTTCAGGTTCTCTCTTCTACCATGAAATATGTAATGCATTGTTGCTAACTGTAGACACCATACTCTGCTATCAAACATTAGAACTTATACCTTCTATATAAATGTATGTTTGTACCCATTGACCAACTACTCTTCATATTCCCCTCCCTCACACACTTCTCAGTCTCTGATACCTATCATTCTACTCTTTACCTCCATGATAACAACCATTTTAACTCCCACATGAGTGAGAACATGCAAAATTTGTCTGTTTGCTTATTTCGCTTATGAAAATGATCTCCAGTTCCATCCATGTTGCTGCGCATGACATAATTCCATTCTTTTTTATGACAAAATAGTATATCATTGTGTATATGCGCCGTGTTCTCTTTATTCACTCGTTCACTGATGGACACTTAGATTTATTCCATATTTTTGCTGTTATGCATAGTGCTACACTAAACATGTAGCATGCATATCAATTCGATATAATGATTTATTTTTCTTTGGATAAATACTCAGTATTGGGATTGCTGGATTGCATGTAGTTCTATTTTTAGTTATTTGACAAATCTCTATACTGTTTTCCATAATGGTTGTACTATTTTACATGCCCATCAACAGTGTATAAGAGTTTCCTTTTCTCCACATCCTTACCAGCATGTATTTTTTTTTTTTTTGGTCTTTTTAATAACAGGCATTCTAGCTTGGGTGAGATGATATTTTATTTTGATTTTAATTTTCATTCACCTGATAATTACTGATGTTGAACATTTTTTTCATATAAGTGTTTATCATTTGTATGTCTTCTTCTTTGAAATGTCTCTTCATGTCATTTGCTCACTTTGTAATGGCTTTTTATTGTTGTTTGTTTGCTTTACTATTGAGTTGTATGTGCTCCTTTTATATTTTGGGTAGTATTCCCTTGTAAGATGAATAGCTCACAAATATTCTCTCTAATTCAACAGATTCTCTCTTCACTCTGTTGATTGTATTCTTTGCTGTGCAAAAGCTGTTTCATTTAATATAGTCTCATTTGTTTATTTTTCGTTTTGTTGCCTGAACTTTTGAGGTCTTGGTGATAAAATCAATATCTTGAAGTGTTTGTCCTGTATTTTCTCTTGTAGTTTTACAGTTTCAGATCTTTTTCTGAAATATTTAATCCATCTTGAGTTGATTTTTGTATATCCTTCAGAGATAGGGGTCCACTTTCCTTGTTTTACATATGAATATCCAATTTTCCTAGCAGTATTTATTAAAGAGGGTGTCCTTTACCCATTGCATGTTCTTGGTGCCTTTGTCAAAAATCAGTTGGCTGTAAATACATGGACTTATTTCTTGATTATCTATTCTGATCCATTGGTCTCTATATCTGTTTTTATACTAATACCATGCTCTATTGGTTACTATAGCCCTTTAATATATTTTAAAGTCAGGAGTGTGATGCCTCAAGCTTTGTTCTTTTTTCCCAGTTTTTCTTTGACTATTTGTGCATTCATGTGGTTCCATCCCAATATTAGGATTTTTTTTTTATTTCTGTGAAAAAACAATTTGGGATTTTTATAGGGATTGCATTAAGTCTGTGTATTGCTTCAGATGGTATGGTCATTTTATCTATTAATATATTAATTCTTCCAATCCCTGAGCATGAGATGTCTTTCCATTTGTTTGTGTTATCTTAATTTCTTTCATGAATCTTTTATAGTTTTCCTTGTAGAAATCTTTCACTGCATTGAGTAAATTTATTTCTAGTTATTTTTCGTAGCTATTTTAAATGAAACTGTCTTCTTGATTTTTTTTCTCAGCTATTTCATTATTGGTGTAGAGAAAGCCTACTAACTTTTTTATGTTGATTTTAAATCCTGTATCTTTACTGAATGTTTTTATTAGTTCTAAGAGTTTTTTTCTTCAAATATTTAGAATTTTCGATATATAAGATAACGTTGTCTTCAAAGAGGGATAATTATAATTGTGCCTTTCCAGTTTGAATGACTTTTGTTTCTATCGATTACCTAATTTCTCTTTCTAGGTCTTTCAGTATGATTTTGAAGCAGACTGGGGAAACTGGATATTCTTTCCAAATTCTAGCTGCTAGGGGAAAGTCTTTCAGATTTTCCCCATTGAGTATGATGTTAGCTATGGGTTTGTCATATACAGCCTTTAATATGTGGAGTTATGTTCCTTCTATGCCTACTCTGTTGAAAGTTTTTATTACGAAATGATGTTAAATTTTATCAAATGCTTTTTCTGTGTTGCGATGATCATAGGTGATTTTCCTTCCTTCTGTTGATGTGATTTATCACATTTATCGCTTTGTATATGCTGAAATATCCCTGCATCCCTGTGATAAATCCTACTTGATTATGGTGTATTATTCTTTGATATGCTGTTGGATTCAGTTTGTTAGTATTTTCTTGAGGACTTTTGTGTCTATGTTCATCAGTGATATTGGCCTGCAGTTTTGTTTTTTGTTGTGTCCTTGTTTGATTTTGGTAACAGCATAATGGCAGCTTCATAGAAAAGTTAAGAAAAAATTTCCTCCTATGCAATTTGTTGGAATAGTTTGAGGACAATTGTTCTACCTTGAATGTTTTGTAGAATATGGCCGTTACTCCAACTGTTCCTGGGTTTTTCTTTGTTGAGAGACTTTTCATTACTCGTTTCATCTCATTACCTGTTATTTTTCCATTGAGAATTTCTATTTCTTCCTGATTAAATCTAGGTAGGTAATATACATGTAGGAATTTATGCATTTCCTCTAGTTTTCACAGTTCGTTAATATGTATTTGTTTTTAATAGTCCGGTGATATTTTATATTTCTGTGCTATCAGTTGTAATGTCTCTTTTTTCATTTCCGATTATTTATTTCTTATTTTTCATATTTTCTTGGTTTGCATAGCCAGTTTTTTTTTTAGATTTTTTATCTTTTTAAGAAACCAACTTTTATTTTTTATTTTTTTATTTTTTATTTTTTTATTGTCCTTTTTTTTTATATTATTATTCCAAGGTATTGTGAGGGTACAAACATTCTAGCTACACTTTATGTCTTTGCCTTCCCCAAATGCAGGTTAAAGGCGTGCCCTTCCCTCCCTTTAGTGCTCCCCATGTCCTTTAGTTGTAGATT
>CAUYSK010093902.1:0-78321 GCA_963575035.1 Avahi laniger | reverse complement strand
TCCCCCGCTGAATCTGCACCGATTCCCCTCACTGTTTTTGTGGGAGAGCGCTCCGATTGTGTGTAGCAGACCGGGATCTACGTCTCCCTCTCTGGAAGCAGGGATCCGGGAGGCTACCCTAACTCCGCCATTTTTTCTCTCTTGTTTTATTTCTTTTAAAAGTTTTTAAACACTAATTTTTAACTCTTTGCTTTCATAGTAAAAATCATGGCTCAAGTAATAAAGTTATTGTGACTTTTTTTCTCAGTTAATGATTTTCTGTCACTGCAATTCTCCCTTCAGTTAAGATGTGAAAACATTTTTTTTTTATTCTTTGTCACCTGTTCTTGGGAAATAATGTTGCCTCTTGCCATTCAATAAAAGTGGTGAAAATAATAAACAGGCACACATGTGCACAGAACAAAGACCAGATATGAGTTCATGTTGATAGCATAAACATACAGATTCATAAATTGGATACTAATTTATATTTCTGCAAGAAGGAAATGATATTTTGCTATTTTGACAGACAATGTCTGTATTGACTATAGATTACAAAACATTCAACCATTGCTTTCAATTGGGTCTTCCTGGTGAAATATTAGGCCTATAAAATTAAGGCATACTTGAAGAATAGAAACATTATTCTTTACTAAAAACATGCATAGCTTTAATCAAAGCAGAGGAATATTGTTTTCTTCCAAAAAGCACTGCTGTTAATAGACATGTAAACAGAATCTTAATTTGTGAATTCCATAATTAATCTTCATGTTAGACATAGTTAACATTCAAGGCAGGAGAACATGCTGACTTATTTCTATTAAACGCAGTCAGAAGAACTAACATGGAGTACTTAGTATGTACAGTTACTCTTCTGGAAGCACAAAACCTAAAGATGAATTAGACTCTCAGCTCTGTCTTAAGAAGGTCACATGCAAAACAATAGAAATTCGACACATTGTGATAGAAACCAAATATTCAAACCATGGAAGATAAATTAGCAGTTTATGTAGCTTCACATGATGAGGAATATAGCACCAATACAAAGTCCTGTTTTAAAAGACATTAAAAGTTACCAAAAAAGTTTCCATTATAACACTAACATAATATTACAAAATTGCATGCACAGCGTGGCCCCAATTTTGTGAGATAGATAGGTAAGTAAATAGACAAAGAAATGAGGGAGGAATTAAAGGAAATGAAAACAAATGGGGAGCAAAGAAAGAAAAGAAAAAAGAGAAAAAAGGGAGAGGGGAAAGGGAAGGATGGAAAGAGAAAGAAAACAAAGAATTGGAAGGAAATCACTGGATTGTGAGATTGCATGTATTTTTATTTATTTTTATACATCATTCTGTCTATAAATAATGCAAAACAATATTACAAAAATAAGTTAAATAATAAATCATAGTCAACATTTGCTTATAATCCCTTTACCAAATAAAATCAGTAGTTTCTGTTTGCCATGTTTTGTACTTTTCCATATAAATATTGAAGGTTTATATACATGAAAATAATTCAGAATCAAACTTCACATTCTTCATTTTTATTTAACATGGAACTTAAATTTTGCTTTCTCCTAATTCTTTTTTTTTAATCCATATCTCTCTACCACTTTTACTTCCTGTGCCTGCTCACAAACCAATTTAATATTTGGATATGTAACATTTGGGTGCACCCCTTTTTAACCTTGTAATACAAACCTGAACAAACATTTATGGGGTATATAGGACTCCTTGCCTTGTTTTTGTGTTCTTACATAGCTCACTTTTTTTTTTTATTTTTTATGGACATGATTCTAGGCCAAAAGATACAGACTTAACTCATTACACTTAATAATCACAAAAAAATTAGTGACTATTACAGATGGGAAATTCTTATAGCCCTGGGGTTACAGCCTCAACAAAAGCAGTAAGTCTCTACATCATGGTGCTTTTCATGTTCTGGTGTAGGAATGAACCACAATTGATTCAATAATTCCCTATTCACGGATATTTAACTTTTTTCCCCTTTTGTTTTGCTCCCACAAATAGCATTGCAATAAATATACTTTTATGTTCTTGGGCTCTCCACATCTCATTTTATAGTGGCCTTATATTGTTTACTTACTCAGAAATACCAATTAAAGGTATTTTTAAGAATCACAATGTGCAGAGCATACCAGAGCTGTTAAGAATGTGCTATGGGAGCCCACAGGGAGTAGCTCAAACAAATGTACTCTTTGTGAGGTTATTAGGTTCCCATCTATATATGGTACCATGCATAGCAATTTATGTTCAATCAAAAGAGAGCAAGTATTAAAACTAAAGCAGATAGCATTCATCCAGGTACAATAAAGGCAGGGCTAAGGAACTGACCCTGAGCAAGATGAGAACATGGTACTAGGTACACAGTTCTAAATAGGTAAATATAGTAAGTACATTAAATACATAGAATATTTAAAATTAAAATGGTCATTTTTTATACCATAGTATGTGAGTTAAATAATAGTGGGGAAATATTATTCAACTCTATCACAGAAAGTATCTGTGAGCCATTGAATAATTTTAACAGTTCATTTAGTATTTTTTAACAAGACTATCAAAGAAAGAGAAATAATTAAATTGATGCATTTTCCCTACTAAGTGACAGGCACTTAATGAGATTTTTTGTTATTTATTTATTTGCTTATTTTGAGATGATGCTTTGTTTTGTTGTCCAGGCTACAGTGCAATGGTGTCATCATAGCTCTCAGCAACCTCAAACTCCTGGGCTACAGATATCCTCCTGCCTCAGCCTTCCGAGTAGCCGGGACTACAGCTATGCGCCACTACGCCTGGCTAAGTGCTCTATGTTTTGCAGAGACAGGGTTTTGTTATGTTGTGCAGGCTAAACTTGAACTCCTGGCCTCAAGTGATCCTCCTACCTTGACCTCCCAAAGTGCTGGAATTCCAGGCAGGAGCCACCGCGCCCAGCCGACTTTCATCATTTCATTTCATTACTACCTGTTATTCTTATCATGCTGGTGTCATAATCACTGTGACCATTTTGCAGATAAGGAAACAGGATCACAAAAATTTAAAATTGGTATTTGAAAAAATGACAGAGTTAAAATTTAAAATTAGATTTTGATTCTAACACCCCTTTCCTTCGAACTGTATGTACTGAGACAACTTGTCAAACCCTTAGGGAAGAGAGATAACAAGACTAATTCCCCAGTAAAAGAAATAATATGGCACATGGCATTGTGGCTAGTCACACTCATTCTTTCCTTGGGAAGTGTGACTATATCTTATGTACAAATCTCACTACCTCTTTCATACCCCATTCAGTTAACATGCATGGAGCTTAATTTAACCTCAGTAAAGCCTTAGAATTCCTAGGGATCTGTCCCCCACCTCCACCACTGGAAGGGGCACAGGGAAGATTTTTTCTACCTAAAGAAGATTCATTTTACTTGTACATTACATAAAATAATCAAATACACATGCACGGCTGTGGGAACCTAGATTAGACCCAGACATGACTGCAAATAAAAAGGCAGGACCAGGCTAGGTGGTTGCGCAAACCATGTGCGACAGGATTTTAGGTCTCCTTCTCTCAAGCTGTTAAAAAAGTCTCTAAAATCTTGAGAAAATATGTCTTGATATTTAGACAAAAATAAATAGAATGCAGGAGATGGGTAGATGGGATTTGAGCTTCTCTCACTTTTCATGGGGAGAATACATTCATACTTTATAGCGCTATATAAAATCTCTGAAAATTAGAAACCTCCTTAAAGTATTTAAACTACTCATCTCTCTACAAATCTCTGCAGACAAAACCCCTGACATTTGTGATGGATATATCCTGAGACCTTTGTAATCATCACATTCAATAATGCCCCAAAGCACCTTATTTTACTCACAAAATACAATAAATTATGGCAAAGTTAGCTATAAACAGTGGGAGGTCAGATAGACTCAATGACTAGCCACATATAAAATGGAAATCTAAATGTCAGCCAGACTAGAAAGGCCTTCCTGGACGTGGGTTTTACAGTACAGTACTCGTGTGTATGTAAAAGCGTAATGTTAAACCCTGGACAGGTTTGCTTCTTCCCTTCCCACAAGCAACTGTTGATTCTTTGATGCCAGGGGCTGTTTATACTGTCATTCTTCAGCATTGCATACAGATCCCGGCACAGAAAAGACAAACAATGCCTGTTTGAACTGACTAGAGATATCAGTGATTTTAAATAGTAATTAGGCAGAGTTTATAATTCCATAAATGGTTGGATGCATCTGAAATGTTTCAGGAAAATACAAGATGTGTCATTTTAGGATAGCGCTTTGCAATAGTTTCACCAAAATAAGCCTAAAAGCTGGAGATAGTAGAACATGCATGACTGGTAAATTTTTATTTGATTGAATGTTTTGTTATATTGAGAAGGAGGAGGTACAGATTTTTTAAAGTGAGAAATTACATTAAAAAGTCTACTTAAACAAATTAATGTAAATTTATACAAATTTCATAATCTATTTTATAATGTATCCATGCTTTTTTTAATATAATAATAGTATTTTAAATTATTTACAAATTCAATAATTTAACCTCTCATACACAAAAATTTTTAATTATGATTGACACATTAAGGCATACAGAGGATGTAAATTATTTCTACAGTGGGATGGACACTCATGCTTTGATATTACTGAGTATCCGGGGGGTAGGAGCTGGATATGTACAAAACATTTTTTCATCTTTATTGAGGCGTAATTGACAAATAAAAATTCTGTTTATTCAAGGTATACAATGTGACGATTTGATATACATATATACTATGAAATGATTATCACAATCAAATAACTTCCATCACCACACATAGTTAACATTGTATATGTGGGGGGTGAGGACATACACTTAATATTAAAAGTGCAGGATTAGCAAATGAAAGCTAAAGAAATGAGGGGTGCTCCAACAAAGATGGAGGCCATCAGACAGGGGCTGGATCAGGCAGGCATTGTATTTGGTTTGGCCATGTGGTTGGCTAGCATAGTGCTTTAGTATTTTAAGAGGCAGTGGATTTGAAAAGGCAATGTGACTAAGCCACTGTTAAAGCTGAACATAAAGCCACAGCTTAGCACCTATGGTCTGACATTAACTTTACTTTTTTCTGTTATCTACCTGGTTCCTGTGCGTATTTAAGTTTGGAATTTCTGATACAGAATCTCCCCAAAATGAACATATTCTTGCATAGCCTTTTACAAGCTAAAGAATGTTCACTGAATTCTTCTAGACAAGGCATTCCTAGGCAATACAGGGGCTAGAGCAAAATATGAGATACGGAAGTTAAGCAGCATATATTATGGTGTTGGAAACAGTACAAATTAGAAATGTTGGCCAACAGCACAACATATAAATGATAGCTAAAAACAACATTACAAGACTATATAATAGAAGTGACTCTTTTTATCCAAATCTATTTGCATCTTACATTTAGGTAGCAAAAATTCAGAAAGCAAATAAATTATTCAAAACCAAAATAAATAATCCAAAGTGAAAGAAAAAGCTCACATTGGTGAAATATTAGAAGAACCAATGGTGTACTTAAGAAAATGTTTTTAAAAATTTCAAAAACAGGAATTTTGTGGAGTAGAATACTCAGATATGAATGTTTGGATATGTGATAGTTAAGTACTTTTAGTAGCAAGTTATTTAAATTCAGTACAAACTGGAATAAGAAAAAGAGAGAGAGAAAGAAAGAAAATTTATTAGCTAATGTAAATACAACATTCAGAGTCTTGCACCTTCAGACATGGCTTGACCAAGAAACAAACTTAGAGGAGGGGGCAATATGGCAGACTAGAAGCAGCCTGAACATGCTGCTGTCACAGAGAGGATTGTAGGTGACAAGTGGATATCCACCACCCGATTGACCATCTAAGAGAGAGCATTGTGAATCAAAAGAAAGGTGACAGGAGGCACCCAAAGTTAAGCAAAAGGAGGAGAGGTGACCTCAGTGTTTTGGAGGTATAGAGTGAAGACAAGTGCACATGTGGAGAAGGCACAGAGGGGAGAATCCCAGTGCTCCACACCACCCACTCTCCAATGATTCTTGCTATCTGAGCTATGGGAGGGACTGTCCGTTGCAAAAGGCCACAGAACTGACACAGGAAGGTATCTGGAAACTGCAGTGGCATTGCTCTGGAGAGAGCACACAGCAATGACCCACTGGCTTGTGAACCCTGGGCACTGTGGCTGGCACCATTTTATTATAAAATCCTAGACCCAGAGCAAGTTCTGCCTCTACCCAAAAGTCAGATCCATTGATGCTGCCATCATCCCTGCCAGTTCCTGGGTAGGAGGAAGTGGAGAGGCTGAGCATTTTCGTGAGTCCTATGGACAGAATCTACCTGCTCCTATTGTCCTCAAGCAGGTGCAGGTTGACAATCACTGCCACCTGTGGGAATGGGTGGAGTTGTGCTGTAGTCTGTGGATCTAAGCAGGTCAGCCCCCCAAACCAGTGTGGGCCATCAAATAACACTGCCCACAGTTCTAACCCACACAGCTCTCAAACCAGTGCAAGCTGACAGTCACTGCCAACTTCAGGTGTGAGTGTAGCTGTACTCAAGCCGGTGCCTGGCTGACAAACACTGCCTGGCTGACAAACACTGCTTGTAGGGAAGCCCTCAAGCTAGTGCAGGCTGTCAATTTCTGGCTGCTTGAAGGGACAAGCAGAACCACGCTCAAGCCACATGGGGCAACAAACATCACCACCTGTGGATCTGAGCAGGGCAGCTATCAAGACAGCACAGACAGACAATGGCTGCCAACCTCAGGTGTGAGTGGGGCTTTGCTCAAGCCAGAGCAGACTGACAAACTCTGTTGCTTGCAGATCTGAGTGGAGGAGCATCCAAGTTGTCCTGGGCTGACAATTGTCACTGCTGACAGAACTAGGTGGGCATTCACTCACTTTGCAATGCGGGGACCTCCAGTGACAACCACAGGGGAATGGTGAGGCAAGAGACACAGGACAGCAGCAGTGTTAAATGCTCACAGTGCATCCACCCATTTCCTGTTGGGTCAATCCTCCAAAGTAGGACACAAGTGCGCATCCAGGGACCTCTCCTTCTTTGCACTAAGTAGGAAAGTTCCCAGCAGAGGAGAAAAGGAGCAATGCAAGCTTATTTGTCTTGAGTAGAGAGAAGAGATTTCAAATGAGAAGAAACCAGAATAAGAACCCTGGCAACATGAATGAACAAGCTGTTTTGTCACCCCTCAAGGGACCACAATAGGTTTCTAGCAATGGACTCCAAGCAAAAGGAAACTGTCGAAATGTCACAAGTGAAATTCAGAATATGGATGGCAAACACGACAAATGGAATTGAAGAGAAAGCTGAAAACAAACACAAAGAAACCAAATATTTTCAGGATATAAATGAAAAAAATGAAAAAAGTCACTAAAGAGCTAGACCACATAAGAAAAGATATAACAGAATTAAAGAAATGATCGAGTCATTTAGGGAATTTCAAAATACAGCAGAAAGCTTCAACAACAGGCTAGACCCAGCAGAAGAAAGAATTTCAGAGCTTGATGACAAGGCTTTTGAACTAACCTAGACAAAGATGCAGAAAAAAGAGTGAAAAAAAATGAACAATCACTCAGAGAAGTATGGGACTATGCCAAGTGGGCCAATACAAGAATTATAGGCATCCCTGAGGGAGAAGAAAAAACAAAAAGCATGGAAAAACCTATTCAAGTGAATTATTGAGAAAAACTTCTCTGGTATCACCAGAGATACAGATACCCAGACAGAAGATGGTCATTGAACACCAGGAACTTTCATAGCAAATAGGACATCTTCAAGATACATAGTCATCAATCTAGCCAAAATCAAAATGAAGAAAAAATTTCTATAAGCTGCAAGAAGAAAGCAACAACTAACCTATAAGGGAAACTCTATCAGGCTAACAGCAGACTTGTCAGCAGAGACGTTACAAGCCAGAAAGTATTGGGGCCCCATATTTAGTCTTCTTAAACATAGCAAATGCCAATCAAGAATTTTGTAGGTTGCAAAACTAAGTTTCATAAATGATGAGGAAATTAAGACTTTTTCAGGCAAGCAAACACTAAGGGAATTTGTCACTACTAGACCTGCCCTACAGGAAATACTCAGAATAGCATTTTCAAGCATTAGCACAACAGATACCCACCAGTGTGAAAACATCCAAAGGTTAAAGCTCATAGCTCTAAAAAAATAATAGCACAAGAGGAAAAACAAAACAAGATATCATCCAACATGATGAACAGAACTGTATCCCACATATCAACACTAACACTAAATATGAATGGTCTGAATATCCCACTTAAAAGACATAGACTGGTTGAAGAAACACATCCCAAGTATATGCTGTCTCCAAGAAACACTTTTAATGTACAAGGACTCACATAGACTCAAGGAAAAGGAATGGACAAAGATTTTCACGCAAATGGAAACCCAAAGTGAGCAGATGTAGCCATTTTCATATCAGATAAAATAGACTTTAAATCAATAATGGTGAAAAAAAGACAAAGATGATCATTATATAATGATAAAGGGAGCAATTGAACAAAAAGACATAAGAATCCTAAATACATATGTACATAGCACAGAACAGAGTGAATAGACAACCTAGAGAATAGGAGAAAATATTCACGAACTGTGTATCTGATAAAAGGCTAATGTCCAGAATCTGGAAAGAACTCAAACAAATCAGCAAGAAAAGAAAAAAAACAAAACAAACAACCCATTAAAAAGTGAGCAAAAGACATGAACAGAAATTTTTCAAAAGAAGATAAGACAAAAGGCCAAGAAATATATGAAAAAAATACTCAACATCTCTAATCACTAGGGAAATGCAAATTAAAACCACAATGAGGTACCACCTACCCCTGTCAGAATGGCCATTATTAAAAATCCAAAAAACAATAGATGCTGGCATGGCTGCAGAGACAAAGGAATGCTTATATGCTGTTGGTGGGACTGCAAATTAGTACAACCTCTATGGAAAACAGTGTAGATATTCCTTGAAGAAATAAATGTAGACTCGCCATTCAACCCAGCAATCCCACTACTGGGTATCTACCAAAGGAAAATAAGTCATTTTATCAAAAAGACACCTGCACTCAAATGCATATCACAGCAGAATTCACGGTTGCAAGGATGTGAAATCAACCCAAGTCCCATTAATTCATGAGTGGATTAAGAATATGTGGTATATATTAAATATATAGGCCAAAAAGTACCATCAGCTATAAAAAGGAATGAAACAATGTCTCTTGTAGCAACTTGGATGGTGCTGAAGACCATTCTCCTAAGTGAAATATCTCAGGAAAGGAAAAACAGATGCCACATGTGCTGTCTAATAATTGAGAGCTAAACGATTGGCACACATGGACACAAAGAGATGTAAACATCATTGGAAACCAAAAATGGAAAGCGTGGGAGGGGGTGAGAGGTAAAAACTTACATCTCGGGTATAATGAACATTTGTCCTGATGATGGGCATACTAAAATCTTCCATTTAAACATTACATTAATACAAGGTATCCATATAACAAAAACACTTGTACCCCCTAATATTTTGAAATTTAAAAAAATCTCATTAAAAACTTTCTGACTAGGAAAAAAACAAAAAAGTGGCACTTAATACAATGGAATATTATTCAGCTTTAAAAAGGAAGAAAATTAGTAACTGCAAGAGCAGAATTAGAATGTTCCTAATACAAAGAAATGATAAATGCCTGAGGTGGTAGATACCCCAATTACCCTGATTTGATTAATACACATTGTATGCCTATATCAAAACACCACATGTACCCTATAAACATACACAACTATGAGGTACCCATAATAATTAAAAATAAAAAAACTTTCAAAAAATCAATGTCATCAAATCCAAACTTTGTTCCTTTCTATTCAAGTCTGTGATCTGCTTCTGTCCCTGTTGGTCTCATTCTGAGGCATACATTTCCCCCCCATGATGGCAAGATGGTTACTTAGAGCTCCAGGTTTACATTTTCACTTCAAACAAGTTCAGGGATAAAAAGTAACCTTTCCTTCAAAAACCTCACATTTGCTTTTCGTAAGTTGTGATTGGCTCATTTACCTATTCTTGGAATAAACACTGAGACCAGGGGTGGGATGCTCTGAGAGGCAAGGGCTGAATTGCATACGCACTAGAAGCGAGTGGCGAAATCAACAGTGGGTCTGAACATTGCACTGGCTGAAAGATGAAGACAGTTAGTTCCCCAAAGGAAATCCATTTCACTATTGCTAGAAAAAGCACAGAAGGAGGCTGGGCAGGTCAGCAAATAAATATTCACCATGGGTATTAAATTTTAGAAAGCCTTGAATGTCAAGACAAGGAGCAATGATTTTGTCCCACATTTAATGGTAATCAAGGAGAAGATGGGTGCTACAGTAAAATGTGAATTAAAGAGAGTAAATCAAATAGCAACTGGAAAATTGAATCACAGTGGGATTAACTGGATGTTTTCTCTAGCACTTTTTGTCACACTCCACAAATAAAAAAATGATGGGAAATAATGAGGAATAAACACTGTATGAAAGGATATCGCTGACATATCACTCCTGACAAGGCCAAGCCCAAGGTTATAGAGATAAGGAAGTCTGGAATAAAATGTTATTAAACCAGTTTTTCTTATTTGGTTTTGATTAAAGTTACACCAGGAAAAATGATTTATCTTTTATCCGAGAGTAATAAATCAAATAATTTTTAATGGGATAAAAGAGGAAAAAAATAGGAGATTCAGAGGGATGAGATGATTAATTGTCGAAATGTGAAGTTGAGCAATAATTCTTCAAATTCTCTTTCTCCAGTGAGCTGCTTTCATTATATACTGTATGGCTGAAAAACAAAGCAACACCACAAAGCAAATTTGTGTCATTAAAACTGGGCATTATGATATGAGAAATTAATGAGAAGATAGACTAATTGTAGCAAGTAGAAACGAAATCTAGTTTTATTCTCAAACAACTTCTTAAATGGAAAGACTTAGAGGGAAATGGAAAAAGAACTCCTGCCAACTTTATGTCTGCCAGAGACTGACTGTTTTTTTTTTTGAGGCTCTTATCATGTAAGAAGCTCAGAAATATTTCCAATACACGAGTTAATAAAAGAGAATGAGAAGCCACCCTAAGGAAAACAGGCACAACAGTACTGCTGACTGCTTTATTCCAACATACTGTCTACAGAACTTTAAGAGTTTCTTCTTACTCATAACTTTGCTGATATTTTGAAGGTGCTAAGGGCTTTTGTATATATTCCATCTGCCTTAAACAATACTTTTATTCCGTCACAGAGTTTATGAATATCCCAATACCCCAAATTGAGCTCTTGAATAGTCTTCCTCAACTACGTATCAACACAGAAGACTTTTTATACAAATGTTCTCCCTATAGAGAGAAAAATAGATTGTAGACTGAAAATTTTGTGTTAACCATTGATGGAAATATTGTTTTATTTCTGCTGCATGGTTGAGTGCTAAATTTCTCCATGATTAAAAAAAATGTTATTCATAAAAACTGTTGATCCATAACAAATATCAGTTAAAGTGATAACAGAAAAACCAAGAACTCAAAGGAGTGTCACCGAGGCAAACATAAAAAATGCCAAAAACAGTCAAATAGGGGGACTGTCTCAAGAGAGGCAGCCACACAAGACGAGGGTGAACCCAATAGCCGATCACATGAGGTCGTTGGGTTTTGGCAAACACCAGACTTTACTAAGATGGAGGGTGAATGGAAGTGAGGAATTGGAGACATTTTTACAGAAAGAGCTAGTTCAGAAGTTGGGCTTTAAATGAAGGCTGAGAAATAGGGCAGATGCAGAATAGGGATGTAGAACCAAGGGAAGGACATATTGTGTTTTGTTGAAGTTTTGTCATTTATTACTGCCTTTTTTAGATGGGGGATTACCATCTTTGAATGGTAATCTTATCACTGTAAATAAAAATGAGGAATGATGTACATTTTTGTATGTTTAGTTGGCGGTGCCTGAGCGACATCCAAGCAGAGCTAGCCAGCAAGTTCTTAAAGATGAAATATGACATCGTAAGAGAATGATCAAGGCTGGAAGTCCAGATGTCTGACTCTCCAGGCTAAGACAGCAGTCAAAGCCTTGGCATACAGAAAAAGAAGAGCATAGGAAAATGGTGGTAAAGAGCAAGAAGAGAGCCTTAGGAAATTTCTATACTTAGGGAATAGGAGCCAAAATCTGATTCAAAGGAGACAGAATAGCAGGGCCTGGAAAGCCAAGAGGACTGGAATTGTGACATGATGACCCACACTGCGAAACCCAAATTCTAAAGAAATGTAGCATGAAAGTCCCCTGAGGAAATCCTACTGGATTTAGCAAGTGGAGGATCATTTCAAGTAAGCTCTGTCAGTAGGTGAATTAGGATCATGTGCCCAGACTCCATGGATTAAGCAATCAGTGAAAAGAAGTAGGCGCTGTAAACTTCTGTTGAGAAATTTGGCCTTGGATGGAATGGGAGAGTTAGGGTAGTAGTTTGAGGAGAAAGCAAACTCAAGGAGCTTTAATTAATTAATTGGAAAGAAAGACTTTAGTATGATTACAGGATGAAGTGAAGTGGAAAAATGAATGAGAAATAAATGAATGAGACCCTGACATTTGCAACAGCCTGGGTAAACCCGAGAGTATTACTTATACTGAGTGAAATAAGCCAGGCACAGACGGAAAAATATTGCATGATCTCACTTACGTGTGGAATCTAAAAAATTAAAAAAAAAATTCTAAAAGCTGAACGCATAGAATTAGAGAATAAAACAGTGGTTACCAGGGCCAACAGGTGTGTGCGGTCGGGGGAAGGAGAAAGGGAGATGTGGATCGAAAGGTATAAAGCTGCAGATATGTGGGATGGAGAAGTCTAAAGATCTAATGCACAACATGAGGACTATAATTATAATATTGTACTGTATACTGGACATTTGCTAAGAGAGTAGATTTTAGGTGTTCTTACCACACACACACACACTAAAGGACAATTATGGGAGATGATAGGTATGTTAATTTATTTGACTATAGTAACCATTTTACTGTGAAGAAGTATATCAAGACATTATGTTGTATACTTTAAATACAAACAGTTTTTAAAAAGTGAAAACCTTAGTAGGAATAGGATAATTGCCAGAGTGACACCTTCCTTCCATTCCTATAAGAAACGATTTGGCCCCATCTTCACCTCCAATATCCTCTCAAGGGCCCACCTCCTCATTCAATGCCTCGTCAATTCCCCTGAACTCACTGAGGCAGTGCTGGACTCAGGATACAGTTTCATGTTGTCCTTGGCCCAGGTGTTCTTCATACCTCAGATCTCACCTCAAATGTTCTCCAAAAGATCTTTTCTGTTCATGCTCCCTGCAGCCCAGGAATCATATACTATCGCAGCACACCATTTGTTTCCTTGATAGAACTTATCAAAATAGAAAATTATCCTGCTTTTTTTTCTTTGTTATCTCTCAGCTCCAGGAAGGGGAGGAGGCGTGTGTTCTATACAGAAATATAATTTCCCTACTTGACATTCTTATAATAAATAAATCAATATTTATCAAGTAAATATATTTATATAATCATGGAGAAATGGGAATTAGACAACAAAAGAAGAAGTTCCCTTTAGAAATAAAGAGTGAGGCCGACCATCCGTGAGACTGTTAGTAGTTACAAGAGTTAAGAGAAATTTTACAATGGAGAGAAACAATTTTGAAGTAACTCAATTTAACAAGGTGGGAGGCAAGGTTATCTGCTGAAATAATACTCCCAATACCATCACTGATACCATTCTGGGAGCACTTATGATTCACTGCGTACCTCTTCAGTACCTTACAGCAGTATCTCACCTAATCCTCACAACAGCCCCATGGGGTAGGCCATGACTAGCCACATTTTACAGATCAGGCAACTAAGCCTCAGAGAGGAGAAGACATGTAGCTGTGGTCACATAGTGTGAAAGAGGGAGGGCCACGCCTGTAATCCAGGTTTACCCTAAACCTCATGCTCTTACCCTTGTTGATAGAACTCCAGGTGTGAGGAGAACTGGGTTGGACTTTGAAACATAAGACAGCAGAAAACCTTTGGCATAGCTGCACAGGTGTGTGTATTTGAAATCAAATTAAGATAAATGAAAGATCTGGAGTGGCTCTTTGGGATCAGTACTGTATCAACTTAGTAAACTGAGGTTATGTTTCCCAGAATTCCCTTCCCTGTATAGTTCTGGCCACAAACAGACACTTTGCATAAGAGTTGGAAAGAGAGAAAAAGGTGTCAGCTGTGTTCTTTGTCACTCTGAAAGTCAGAGCAGGGCACCCGTGCCATTGGACCCCAAGCTGTCCCTGATCTGTGGCTCCTGGTGTTGGTGTGGGGTAGCCACCGAGCTCTTACGTCCTATAACATGCTGGATCTCCTCCTCCTTGTTGCCCAAATCCTAAGCCGCCAAGTACCGTGCCTGGAGCATCCGCCCAGTCTACATCTCCAGCCATCGCATCTCCTCCAGCATTTCCAGCTCCTGGGCCAGAGCATGTTTATTTCCATGACACAGAATATCATCTTCTCTTGCATGTCACCTGCTGTACCTGCTGCATCAAAGTTGGAGGATTGGTGGTGGTTTGAAAGGGGAATGGATTCCAGCCTTCTTCACCCGTTGGTTCTAGTTTGTTCTTGCTCACTCCTGCTGTTCTTCCACTGTCTCATCCTGACAGCCTGCGTGCTGACTTCGGCCCTAACATAGTGCATAAGCAACAGGCGTACCTGAAGTTTAGACAGGCCCACAAATGCATACATCAAATCTCCATTAGAAATTCCTTATTTTATATCACTCAGCGGAGATAGTTTCAGATTCCACAAGATGAGGGCTCAGTCCCCAAAATTGCCCCCCCTTTGGATACCAATCATAAGTCTGCACCTCTGGAACTTCTGACCAACTGGCTTCAAGTTGGAGTTCCCATGACCCCCACTTTGGATTCGATTAATTTGCTATTAATTTGCTATAGCCGCTTACAGAACTCAGGGAAATAAATATGTTTACTGGTTTATTATTGATATAAAGAATATTACAGAAAATACAGATGAAGAGATGTGTAGGGTAAGACATGTGCCTTCCCAGGGTCCACCACTCTCCAGAAAACTCCACGTGTTTAGCTATCCAGAAGTTCCTAGTTGAGTGTTTCTAAAGGGAAGGAAGAAAGAAGGGATTTTTATTTTCTTCATTTCCATATCACCTTGCAGAATCTTATGTGCCTAGTAGGTATTCAGTATAGTTTTGTAATAAATTAGATATAGCCAGAAATTAAAATAACTACAGGGCTTTGTTATGTATTTTATGTCTATCTTTACTTTATGTTATTACTTCCCACATGATACACTGCTCACAGTACCCTTTCTAAAAGTACTTGGTTACTTTACAAACTTTTTTCTTAAATGTTTCTTAATCCTCATTGAACACCAAAGTCAATTATGTGTAACTCATTTAATTAACTTGGCAATGAAAATGCAGTGAATAAACAGTCAGCAGAAAAAATAAATATGCTATAAAAGAAGGATTTATGTTTATATTTTGTACAAAGTAAATATAACAAACTTGGTATAGATAAAATGGAATGCATGGCAAGATGTCTGTAAATTTCACTAGTGCTTAAATAAAATTAGGAAATTATTCATTATAGCAAACTGATTGTATTTATATATATATAAATACATATATATGCTATAACATATAATCACAAGAGTTCAAAGTGTGAAAATATTATAATTCTAGTTTAATGATATGAATTCATCACCATTTTATGTGTGATTTTTTAAGTAGAATTAAGCATAAGCAAATAATCTAAGTGAGACCTCCCTGTGTTATTCATTTATCTTTCTACGTAAATTTACAAAATATGTATCATCATGAATTTAATTATTTATTGTTAAATATATAGTATTTTATTTAAAAGCTACAAATTGCAAATGCACAGTATACTCTTGTCCCCAATTTAAATCTAGATGTCACAAATGATAGATTATGAATAGGAGTAAACATAAAACAAAAGGTGCAATTTGTCAGACTACATTGAATTTGACCAACTGATAAAACTTGGAAGAAAAAAAGCAGAAGAGTTTATGTGAATGGAAAAAACAAACAAACAAACAAACACACACAAGGGAGAGTATATACCTGAAAGATGATTGCCAGGTGGAGCCCCAAACAGTATTCAAACCAGAATTGGTATCTATAAACAGAAGACTGATGGAAAAGTCTCAGGATGGTTCCCTGGAGAGTTTCCTGCAGGACATCTGATTGCCTGTCCCACATAACTGGTGAGAAAATTCCTCACCAAGCCTGTAGAATTTGTTCCTAGTTGATGACCTGAACAGAGTGCTTTCCAAGTAAAATAAATTATTTTTCTGGGAAGGATCAACTGTGTAGATAATGGAGCTGTGGAGAGTAAAATGAGTTGAAGTAACTCCAAATTTACAAAAGAGATTCAGAGAAAAAATTAAAGGGAGCTCCAACTAGAAGCAAAATAAATTAAAACATGTCACTCACAGAGAAAAGATGTCTTATTGGGGCAATTACAAAGTCCTAAACAGATCTGCCTACTCCAGACTCAGACACGCAATAAAGAAAATCCTGCCAATGAATCAGACTTTCTACTTACCCAGAAAACACAGCACCTTTCCATTCAGTAAAGTAGCCTTTTAGGTAAATAGACACATATAGCTGCAAAGCAAACCTCTACTAGTTATCCAGAAAAACAGACAGAAGTGATGAGCCAAAACTTATAAATATTTGAAACATGAAATTGAAAGATAACAGTGAATACAGAGGACAATTAATATAAGAGGAAACAGAAATCTTGCAAGGGACAGAAGAGAATTTAAGATTCTAACTAGTACCCTTAGCAATATCAAAATCATATTGTCTACCTTAAAAAGAGATGACTAACATGAAATTGAAGAATTCAGAGAGAAATAGTGTTTGAAAATTAAAAATAGTTTTTGGAGACAATTTCTACTTCCAGCTATGACAGTGTAGTTTGCAGCATGTGAATTTTCCCAATGAAAACTAGCAGGAAAAGTTGTGTAAAATACAGACATGAAGCTTTCTGAAAGCATAGAAAGCTGCTGAAGCATCCAGGATGTGAGAGTCCAGACCCTGGAAAGACGGAATCTCACTGAGTTGAGCACAACTTTCTGCCCATTGCTTTTCCCTTTGAAGCATTCACCTATTTTTGCGTGCATGATGAGAGACAGGACCATGAGCAGCTTCTAAGAGGTAAGAAGTGATTCAAAATGCTGTCAAGAACTGTAGGACAAGGAGATACAAATTGGAGTTCAGAGATATGAGAGTAATCAAAGATTTCTCACAGAGAGAAGGGGACACAACGAATTCAGCCAAATACTTGGGATGAATTTTCAGATGGAGGCATTTGCTGACTTTGAAGCCGCATGTGTCAAGATGTTAAGCAATTATGTAGAAAGTGGCTAAAAAGAATAGCAGACAGTTTGGAAGTCCCACAATACTGGACAAAAAAATTGTAATTCATTATCCACTAAGAAGGAGAATCCTAGTAAGTAACTCTGGGCTCACATTTGGAGCATAAGACGAGTACAATTTACAAATACTGCCATATAGTTTAGAAACTTTCCAGTTCTTGACTGGACTCAGGAAATATATTCTCCTTCTGCTGCTTGCCAGAGAATAAAGTGAATCCTCTCTGGAGAAAGAAAAAAATCATCTATATCCTCTGTAATTTTGGGACCCAATTTCTGGCATTTAACCAAAAATTACAAATCATGCTAACTACCTGAATGAGTGAGAGAATGTATGCATGAATGGGTGAATTATATATGTACAAGGAGAAAGATGGAGATCAAGCACAAATAGAAATGCGGGTGACATAGTTATTGTAGTTATAGGGCTTTAATTAAAACTCATTATTTCAAAAGGATGAGGAAAATATAGGAATTCACTGAGACTGAGACTCTAGATTTTAAAAAACCAAGTGGAAGCTGTAGAAATAAAACCCAAAATATCTGAAATTAAGAATTTAATGAGTTTAACTGCAGATAACTGAAGAAAGAATAAGTGAACTAAGAATTCAGTCATCAGAAAATATTCAGACTTGACATGGAGGGCAAAAAAGATGGAAGATGCATATTAGAACCCAAGATACTTATGAGAAATGGTGAATGTATTTAACACACATGTAATTTGAGTCTCAGAGAAGGCAGAAGAGAATGATTAAAGCAATGCTTAAATGATGATGGCTGTGGTTTTCCAACATTGATGAAAGACATCAACCTGCAAATTCAAGACATGCTAGAAATCCAAACCAAATTTGCTTTCTAGGAATAGAAAGGAAATGACAAAAAAAGTCATACTAATATTTTAACACTGCTTAAAGTTAAAGATAAAGAGGAGTTATTTAATAAAAACAAAGAAAAAATGTCTATTGCATTTTAAGAAGCAATATTAAGACTTAGGACTGATTTCTCAACATAAAAAATGAAAACTTTACAGAAGACAATTAAATATTTAATGGTACATTTAACTGAAAGCAAATACCTGTTAACCCAAAACCCCATATTCAGTCAAATAACATTTCCAGGCAAACAAAATATAAGACAACTTTTCTTTAATCTTATTCTAAAGAAAAAACAAAGTATTTCAGGCAAAAAGGAAGTATTCCATACAGAAAACCAAAAATAGAGGAGGTTTTAAAATAGTGATTAAAAAAATTACATGGGTAAATCTAAGTGCAATTTGACTATACGAAATGCTAATAACTTCTGGTGGAGTTTAAAACATATATGTAGAATTAAAATATATGACAACAATAACAGAAACAGCAAGAGGATGATAAATGGAATTGTCTTGGAAATGAGCACTAGTTTACATTAAACTATATTAATTTAAGAATGAATGCTTCAACGTCTAGGAAGTCAATGAAAGAAGAATAAGAAAATGTAAATAACAATAGAATAGAGGGAAATGGAAAAAAATGGCACTTTATTCAAAAAAAGGCAAAAAGAAAAATGAACATGAAAGAGATTAGAAAGATTGAAACTGAATAGTAAGTGTATATAATAGACTAACTACTTCAAATTAAAGACAAAATTGTCTTACTGGATAAAACAGTAATAACAAAACAATCACAAAACCAAACTATGCATTCTTTAGAAAAGATATCCTTTAAATATGAGGGCATGGGAGGATGAAAGTAAGAGAATATAAAATGATACACACCAGGCAATGACAACATTGAAGACAAGCTGGTTTAGTTGCATGTACACAAATCCAGCTGACCTTAAGGTCAAAAGCATTAATGGTGATAAAGAAGCACATTTCATTCATCACGTAATGAGTAGATATTACTTTTCCATTACTGTGCAACAAAATTACAACAAATACAGCAGCTTAAAATGATACACATTTATTTATCCCACAGTTTTCACGGAGCAGAAATCCAGAAATGATGGATCTGGGTTCTGTCTTCCAGGTTCCCACCAGGCCGCTGTTGAGGTCTCAGCTGGCCTGTGCTCAAGCTCATCAATGAGATTGATGAAGAAAATTTGTCATAGTTTTTGTTTGTCTGGAAATGTTATTTCACTGAACATGGGTTTGTGAGTTGACAGGTATTTTATTTCAGTCAAAGTTGCCATTTCATTGTCTTCTGGCTCAGTGAGAATCTACTCATTCACGTTGGTGACAGGCCTCATTTCCTCAGGGCTGTACGGCTGAGGGCTCTGGCTTCTTACTCCGGCTGTTGGCTGGGGCCTGGCCTCAGGTCCTGGAGTGCTCACACTGCCTTGCCACGTAGCCCTCGCCGTGCGTAGTTCACAGCATGGCTTTTACTTCTTCAAGGCCAGCAAAAAAATCTTTCTCTAATCTGCTGCAACAGGATCTTAATTAACACAATGTAATCATGGGAGTGACATGCCATCACCTTTGCTGTATTTTTTGGCTAGAAGCAAGCCATGGGTCCTGCCTTGTCTTAATCTGTCTTCTAGTGGTATAACTAAATACTTGAAACTGGGCAATTTATAAAGAAAATAAATTTATTTCTTATAGTTCTGAAAACTAGGAAGTTCAGGGTCAAAAGGCCACGTCTGGTGAGGGCCTTCTTGCTGGTGGGGCCTCTCTGTAGAGTCCCAAGGAAGCTCAGGGTATCACACAGTGAGGGGCTCAGTGCACTAGCTCAGGTCTGTCTTCTTGCTCTTCTAAAGCCAGTAATGCCCCACCCTCATGACCCCAGCTAATCCTAACTACTTCCCAAAGGTCCTACCTGTCAGATACTGTCGTTGGATGTCTCACTTTCAAAAACTGTCTCAATGGGGATTAAGTTTCAACATGAGTTCCTAAAGGATCAAACATGCAAACCATAGCACACCCCAAGGGCAGAATGCCACGGGGTGGATAAGCATTTTTTTTCAGATAGATAAGACTTTTACAATTAGACTTGATGGCTTGCAAAATAATTTTCAATGAATATCAAAGCATTAAAAATATGTATTGTTTCTTTCTGGAGATTAATGAAGTTGTATAATCATAATAATATATAATATTATTATAATAATGTGGAGAAGGAGGTAAGATGCAGAAGAGAGTAATGAGGGCAAGAGGGAGAAAGGAAGGAGAAGTTCCCCAAATACTTGGAAATAACACATTTCTAAATAGCAAATGGATCACAAAAGAAATATAAAATGGAAGTTAGAAAATATTTTGTACTGAATTATATTGAAAATATGACATATCATAGCTTGTGATATACAGAGACAATCCTGCTTAAAGAGATATTTACCACCCTACATGTATACATTATGGAGAAGAGGCAGAAAATCAATTGTCACAATTTCCATCTCACGGAATTATAAAAGAAGAGCAAATAAACCCATATAAAGTATAAGAAAAGAAATAATAATAGTAAGAGTTGAAATTCATAAAATAAAAAGCAATACAATAAAGAAAATTAATACAGACAAAATATTTTTCTTAGAAAATAACTGAGTTCTAAACTGCTAGCAGAAATGACCAAGAAAAAGAGAAAACGACATATACAAAAAACCGCACAAATGCAGCGGTGTTATAGATTAAGTGTGTGGGGTCCTATGAGAGGAGTGAGTGTGTGGCATCGAAGAGATGCCCCAACAATGATTCAAGGTTCTAATATTCTCTTTCCTGATCTGGGTGGTGCTTGCACAGGTGTTTGCTTTTACTTGATTAAAATTCATCAAGCTAGGAGCTATTTTAAAAAAAATTTTTCAATCATATGCTATGCTTCAGTAAAATTATTATGTAAAACTATAATAAAATAGTAAACATGATAAATAAAGTGACATCAATAATTACAATTAAAAGTGACATCTCTACAGTTATTATATTATTTCAAATGTTCTGATTGCTGTAAACTAACATTTACCTTTAAGAATGAAAAATTAAATTAAGGAGAAATGTCTAGAAAAGTACCACCCCCCAGAAGGAAATTGAAATCCTTTCAAGAAATTGAATCAACAGTCAAAATCACAAAAGTTATGAGGCCCAGGTTTACAGATAATTTTACTAAATTCCCCAAATTTGGTAACTACTTCAAAGAATAAGAAAGGAAGAAAAACCAACCACTCTCTGATTCATTTTATTAGTCTGACAATACTTTGAAAGCAAAATGGGACAAAGAAAACTAAGAAAAGAAAATATAGACCAAACTCATTTGTTAAGATGCATGTAAATTTTAAAAATTTATTTGTGATGAAGGAAGTCTAAAACCTTCACCCTGAAAAAAGGCTAACTGAATTTAAGGAAAGATGAATTAATAAAAATGCCTACACTAAAAATTTCTGATAAAATTAATAAATTCTAAGAATATTGAGAAAATTTAAAGAATGCTAAGAAGAATAAAATGCAAGTTACCTACAAAAGAAAACATATCTTCAGCATTCGATGCATATAAGAATATTAAAAATATTATTATTAATCTAGAATTCATCTCAGGCATACTAGCAATCGAGTGTGAGGATGAAATACAAATATATTTAGAAATTCAATGATTCCGAAAGTTTTACTTTTTAAAGATAATACTTCATCCTCTAGTGGGAAGAATCCTAGAAAAAGTAAGGAAATTAAAATGCATGCCATACCAAATATATATTTAAATATTCCAGGCTGTCAGATTTATAGCGGACATAGGAAACAACTAGTCCGAATTAGAAGAGGAAGGCAGGAAGAAAAATTTTAATCAGGCAAATGAAAAGATAAATATCCTAGCAGATCTTATGTATAATTAGGTAGTTATTTCTTTGACAATAAGATAAAATAAAATTAGAAACGATTTTTAAAAACAAAGCGCACCACCAACAAAAAAATCAAAATGAAACAGAAAACCCAAGGAAGCCATGGTCCCAAAATGAAACAAACTGAACTGTAGCATGAGAGAATATGATAAAAGAATTATTTCATTTTAGTTTTGTGCCTTAAGATTACTTTTCAGTTTTTGCAGGTATAATCATACTTCTCACTGTAATATTTACAAAATAATAATACTCTCAGCATTGCTAATTTACTTCAATTTTTAGAATCGGCTTGGAGCAAAGCATAAAAGGCTTAATTATAATTACAGAAGGAAGATGAGGAAAAATGTATCACGTCCTTGTTTCACATGTGACAGAAAGTGTTTAAATTTGATTCTTCAAAAAATAACTCTAACTCTGTGGAAGTATAGTACTTAAAGTTAAAAATGGAGTAAAGCACTACTACTGATAACAATCATAATGAAACTAAAAACAGTAATGGTGTGGATGAGGGAAGTGAGATGGAAAATGAGCTGAAATTTATTAAATCTCTTTTCCAGCAGGGAAATGTTATGTATTGAAAATCGTGAGTAAATCAAGTGACCGGAAGTTTCTGTGTATTTCTTATTGGCATGGTAACCACCAGGGGAAATAAAACTGATTATTTTTGAGGAACAGGAATGGAATGAACTTGGAGGGAAAACACTATTTTTACTTTTGTAGTATTCAGTATTGATTCCATCTCTTATTTTACACTCCAAATAAAAATAATAAAATAAATAAATAATTGTAACCTGAATTTATTTATATACTATTTTTCACCTGAAGTTTGAATCCTCTCTAAGATAATGTTAAGTGCTTGAATCCCTCTATTCAAGGGAGTGACAGGTAATGAAATATCTCCTGGGGCAGATACAAAACCACACTTTTCTTTATACTTTTCTCCAAGCCGCTATAGTGATATTACTTCTGCTATCTAGTCATCTGGAAGTCGTTTCTCTTCTTTGTGCCAAACACTCGCTGTTTCTTCGCTGTAGGTCTTTCTTGTTAACTTATCTTTAGGTAGCACTTACCATGTTCTAAACCTGTTAGATAATATGAAGTCACTCCTCCCAGGAACTTCTGAGGAAAGTAACTTAGTATCCCTATTTCATAGACAACGAAATAATGAGCAGAAAATTTAAATGACTAATTCAATCCAAAAGTGGGAAAGCCAGGATTTGAACCCACGCTGACTGGCTCCAGAGTCCATGTTCTTACCTATTGTACGACTTTTCTTATTACAAAACAAAAGCTACATGTTACTCATTACCAAAGTATCATTCCAGCTCTCATCAGTTTGCCAGTGTTAGTAAAAATGATGCCTCAAATAGAAAGGATCCTATTTGGGTATGGTTCAATTCAGAATGCTTGACACGTAAACATCATCCCCTTCATTTGGGACATCCTCATCTCTGAGGCTTTTTTTTCTTCTTTTTTCATTTTGGTCTTCTTCTTCTTTTTTTTTTTTTCAGAGTCACATTACACTAATGCTCTTCACAGGTTCAGCTTATAATGAACTCCATGTTGTCAGCATCTTCCATATTTTTTATTGAGCCTGATCTCCCTGATACTTTCTTTTTACAATACTCACACTTATTCCCAAGTGTGGTCATCTCTCCTTATTATACATTTTCCCTTTTAAGCTGAGGAAATTAAACTAAAAATGACTGAGTGTGTTTAGTTCACTGGTTGAGAGTTGTGACTCTCACGTTAGACTGACTGCAGTCAAATTCCAGCTCTGTCTGCCTTGCTCGGCCCCAGCTTCTTTACCAGCCAATCATTGGCCGTAATTATGCACAAGAGCTATCTCATTCCCTTGCAATGTGGTAAGGTAAACAGTTAATAGATATGTGTCCAAAATTACACAACTAATTAATTTTTGCTTTGGGATATTATATCCAAAAGGACATACTGTATTCTATATATTGGATATAAGATATATATCTTATATATCTTATATATATTATTCAATATATATCTGTATCCAATACATTGGATCACATGTCTAGTAGACATTATTGATTATTATTTTTTTAAACTAGAGGACATTACTTCAGCTTCTGAGAGTAATAACCATGGCACATTGACTAACCATGTAAGATGCTCACTGAAGATCTCTTAAAAGAGTAAAACTAAATGTATGTTTGATCTACCTTCCTCTCTCCCTTTTCCTATGCCCCTTCTTTTCATCCCCAGGCATAGTGAAAGGAAGAAGGAATTGCTCCCTGAGCCTAGGCTGATTTTCTTTTGAACAGTCAGTGGGTTCAGGGGACTCTCTTTCCCTAACCACAGACTCTGCATGGGAAGGGGCCCCAAAGGGTTCTCTGGTAAACTCTCCAGTTGCAGGATGAGAAAGCTGAGGCCTTGCTCGCTATGTGCCATCCCCATGACACCGCTAAATGGTGGCATCCATATTTCCCATTTTTTGTATCTTAATTCAGTTACAAATATAATCACTGCCTCAAATTTTTAAAAAATGAAACAAAATGGGGACTTTTGTTTGCTTTCTAACAAAGATTATTGCAATTCAAATAAAAATTTGTGGTTTTAATTTTTTTTTTTTTTTTTACTCACCCTTTGGAGAATATGATGAAAGATGTAGGCTCCCTTCCTATAAAGAAAACAAAAACACACATGCATACAATTTTGCTTACAATTTCAGGGAATTTATGGAATCCCTTTATCCCTCTTGTGGACTTCAATGTACAAACTCATGACTTATAACTCTTCTGAAAACAACGGTTTGTCTGTATTCACTTTAAGCGTCTTTTAGAGAAAAACATCTAGTACAGGTTATTACTTTGTATTAAAATACTCCATTTCTCCTTAATTACATGAAGGACTTTATATAATATGTAGTTAATGAACAGAAACCTCAAGCTGACTTTATCTAAGGGAGAAGCACGTACGAAATACACTGGTTGATAGGACTGGCCTTTTAGATCTCAATTGGGTTTAATGCCCTCATGCTCTCCCTATGCGCATTTTGGCCTTCTTGCCTCATTTATCTCAGGAGACTTAAAAATGTCCGTATGCGCCTATATGATAGTTTGTCAATAACCATCGAATAATTTACAGACAATTTTAGAGAAATGTCAGTGAGATTCAGGAATGACATTGAACTTTGTTACCTACCTTAAAAATTTTGGAAAATTAGAGCTACCTTGTTGGTGCTTTTTTGTTTTTCTTTGTCATTATTTTAGTTGGTTGGGTATGGAAGAGTCAGGAAAAATATAAATGTGTTTACAACATTTGGAGAAAGTGTACTTTGTTGGCAGATTGGTAGCATTTTTTATTTAGGTTGCTATGTGCTTTACTGATGTCGGTGGGGGGCCGAATACTCCTTGATGGATGGTGGCTGTGGCTGGGATGTAAAGTGTGTGTTTAGAGTGTGGCAAGTTATCCTCAAAACTTTCCTAATCAAACCACTTCCATTCCACTTATCACGGAGACAGGTCAAAAGAAAGCAGTATGTGATCCATTGGTATATTATCGCACTGTGAAAATTTCTACGCAAATCAGAGCATGGGCCTCATATGAAAATCTATTAATAGCAAGGCAAATCTGATACTTATTGGTTTACCACCCACCCAAACGATAGTGCCTTGAAAACTATTCTTTAAGCGTTTCTTTATCCCATCTCAGTCAATGACAGCCAAGTTCATAATAAGATATTTTGCATTAATATATTTCCCGAAGTGCTTTGTCTCCATAATCCCATTTGATCGTCACGCCAATCCTACAGAGTTAGCAATACCCTGGTTATATTTTTCTTTGTAGAAATAGACCAGGGAGCACTGCCATAATTTATGTTGAAATGATCTAAAGACTCATTTTTTTATGACTTTAAGTCATATTAAATAAAATTATCATAAATTATTCTATAACACTATTGTTTATGTCTAGGGGCAACAGATGATTTAGAATATTTAAAATAGAACTAAATAAGATGCCCTAGAAAATGTATCTATCTCAGGGAGAATGGAGAATAATTTTTCCTAGTCTTATTCCAAGGAAATGAAAACATAAACCCTACTTAGTAAATCAGTTACTCTACATAATGAAATAGTGCGAAGAGATTAGAACAGGTATGTCAGATGTTAGACATGCTTGCTGACACTGTCTCCCTCATTCATGGCAGACATTCATCAGTCATCAAGGCACTCTTTCTTACAGAGCTCGGATTTAGCCTCGTGTTTCTTTGCAACACAAGCAACCGCCATTAGTGGACCAAAGCTTTCAAGGAAGGTGAAACCAATGGGTCATTCCTTAATTAAATCAAAGTCTACAAGTTTACATAGTTCATATTTTATATAAGCCACCCCTACTTTGTGGAAAAAAAAAGCTTTCTTGTAGAAGTTGATATAAATATTGGTTTTGTAAATGCTGACATCGTAATGGACAATAAAATTGACTAATTGACTAAAACAAAAGGAACTATAGGAAATATTCTGTTGAGGGTATACTCTGTAGGTGAGGTCCAGTGGGACAATGAGGCATGAATGTGGGCAGAGGAGATAGGTTTGTGTGTGTCTGCGTGTCTTGCCACCCTATTTGCGTATACCATTCTTAATTATTATGTGCTTCCATAACACATTAAGCAACTAAACTTAGCTTCACTAGGTACATCTTTTTCTTTGTTAGATTAAATTGGAGAGCTGTCACAAATATATATTACGAAGTTGTTCAATTTTTGCCATAACAGAAGTAAAGACAGAACAGTCAAAGACAAACAGGTGAATTAAATCACCCTCTAACGTTTTTATGTTAGGGATCAACTCTCCAACTGCAAATTGAATGCTGACACCTATTGTTACAAAACCAAACAAAACAGAACACACACACATGCACACAGAGCACCACGAGAAGCAGATTACATAATTTTTTCTTTTTTTCTCCAATAGCATGAATGATAATGTTAGCAGTGAACTAGACAAAGGTTGTATTTTTATTGTATCCTTAAAAATAATGCCAAAGAAAAAGGTTATTGCTAACAAATTCTTTCAAACACATATGAGAACTTTTCATAAAGATAGATAATCTGATACATTAATTTGTTTTATTTGATGAAATATATTAGTGAATTAAAGTTCCCTGGATTGAGTTATTTGTTCTGCCTTCTTCTCAAAGAACTTTACCCATATTCCAAAAAACAATCTTACCTTATGGGTTTTGATATCTTCTGCACAAGACAGTAAACACCAGAAAGGAAAAGACAATATCAAGTTCCAGCACTTTGAGTACTTCTGACAACATGGTAAAATCTCTAAGAATGTTGGCTATGACAAAAATAAATGAATTTTTAATGACAAATTTCTAGCAAGCTGCAATATTTGTGGCCTTTGTTTTCTTCTCCATCACAGGAGGACTCTGCATCATTCAAGCAGCGTTTAACCCAGAGAAAGAACCCCAGACATTTTTTATCATTGATTAAAGTAATGATCAAAAATTAATTAAGAAATAATCTGTTATTCATTAGAAGTTGGAATGTGCCATGTAAATTAATGCTCTCGGTTAATGGGAAGTGATTTTTTATTTTCTCTTCCACTGAACTTTAGAGTTGTATTTTCTTGAAATATTATTAAAATATAAGATGCTGCATCTCCCTGTCACAGCAGGATGGATTATTGTAGGATTTTCTTGTTGGGCTGTGAAATGACCCGCAGCATTAAGGCAGCCCAAGCACTGATTTTCACAGTGCCCTCATTGCCTTCTACGTGGGATGTGATGAATCACTGCTTGATATGTCAGTGTTTTCTTTTTTTTTTTCTTAAAATGCTATTCTATTATTCAAAATGCACACATATGCACACATGTGCTCAGAGAGGTAATTTGTACAAGAAGGAGTTTAACAGAGAAAGAAGAGAACAAATGTGGAAAAACGGGCCAACTAGATGACTACAGAAAAGCTGCAAGTGAATTGGAAGGTTAGTTAAAGCAAAATCAAAATATAAACAAGAACAAAGAATCAGATGATCCATATTCAAAATCCAACGTTACTCTGCCTAAATGTCTTCAATTCTATTCTTAGCTATGGTATCAGGTTGGCACCCCTTTGAAAGTTAGTTGTTCGACTTCTTCACCATTTATCACAAAGATGACTAGATTTGTGCAGAAATGTAACAATTAATCACTTTAATTTTTGCTATTAGTGGCCTATGGAAAAATAAACAAAGAAACATCAGCTCACGTTTTCTTTTTTTTCACCTTAAACTATGTATGACACTGACTTCAAATGCATGAAGTGGAGATGGGGATGCTGTCTTGTATACATGCCAGAATGATGCTTTCATTTACTATGCACAAATGTTAGTTCGTGGATGCCACATATAAATGTAGATGTTCATAACAGCCAATAAGTAATCCAACCGAATATTTGTTATAAGGGTTTTGACAAAGATATGTTGGAACTGGGCAGGAAATGTGAGAAAAAGCAGAAAAACATAAGTAAGAGAAAAAATGATAAGATTAATAGAATTATATACAGGATAAGATACAGAAATTAAAGAGCTTTAAAAAAGAACTTGCCAAACTCCCTCAACTGGAGTCCAACCAGGAAACTTGTTAAAAGGAACGATGTAGTGTGGTGGAAAATGTCCAAGACTTTTCAGCAAGAAAATCTGGGTTCGGATGCTAAATCCGTTACTTAGAAATTGTGAGACCATTGACAAATACTTCTCTCATCCATCTTACATGGATAGTTTAGGTTCCAGTACAATAATATATAAGTAAGATACTTACAGATGATAGGATATATGAAAAACATAAGATAGAAGAATAGAGTGTAGTAGTTAGGAACAAGAATTCTGGGGCCATTCTGTTTCATTTATCTCCTGAGTATGCCACATAAAAGTGATGAAACTAGTTATTTAATATTTCGTTGCTTTAATTTTCTCATGTCTTCTTTATATAGTTATAATCAGTGCAAATAATTAAGTGAAATAAATCATGTAAAACAGATAGAATCATGTTTGATATAATAAGCACTCAGTAAATCTTAGTTATTATTACTCATTTTGCTATAAGCTGCTAATAACTATTATGGAATGGAGGGGTAACATTTTTTTTGTTTCCACATGAATCCAATATTCTCTGTAATAAACAGTGAAAGGGTTTCCAATGGATGCTCTCTAGAAAAGCCAATCTAATAATACAGCTAAGATTAGAATTGAGGATATTTGGGAAGAGTAGCGCTAGATTTTTAATATCAATTATCTGATTCATTGTCTGAAACCTGTTTTGTTTGATTCTGATTTAACTAACAACATTCAAATTTACTTGTTATTTTTCTGTTCTGGCTGAAGGAATGTCTGATTGGGAAACACCGTGATTGAGCAGTAATTAGCCCAGGCATCAAATAGATAATGCAGAGAAAAGTTGTGATTGACTCTTGGTTCTGTGTCTGTCTTTGGGAGGGAGACAGAGGGAAAGGAGAGGAGAAGATGCAGGCACGTGGTGGGGAGCTTGCGGGAGAGCCTGCAGCTGTGCTGTTTATCTGTACGTTCCTTTCTGTATGTTCTGTGCTGCTGCGCAGGGTACCCGAGACTGAGTAACTTGTAAAGAATAGGAATTTATTTCTCGCAGTTTTGAAGGCTGGAAGTCCAAGATCAAGGTGCCAGCATTTGGTCTGATCAGGGCCTTCTTGCTGTGTCTTCACATGGCAGAAGGCAGAAGGGCGAGAGCGCAAGCTGGCAGAACACTGTGTAAGCCTCTGCTATAAGGGGCTAACTCCCATTAGTGAGGATGGAGTCTTCATGCCTAATGACCTCTTAAACGTCCTGCCTTTTAATACTATCACATTGGCAACACCTGCATTTTAGAGGCAACACATTCAAACCATACCAGTTGCTTGCTTGGGAAATGGTTTTTCCTCTCAGCTCTCCCTTTAATGAAGTTGTCTTTATGCTCTAAGTGTCTGGAGGGGAGTGTGTTGCTACCGATTCTTTATGGAAGGATGGGGGAAACGAAAAAGATTGCCAGTCTTGGGTAATAAGAACCACATGCTGGACATGGATCTGACTCTAGGGTTCCACTCTGTAATTCATTGACCCTGGAGTCACTTACGCAGAGTCAGCAGTGTGCTCCATGTTGATGGGCACAGACACACACAGAAGCATACACACATGTGCACCTGTGCACAGCTGCATGCACTCAGGCACTCACTTACATAAACTCACATGGTCACACGGGCCTGGAGCCGCTTCAGCAATAGCCCTTTTCTATTTCAAAAGATGGGTTTCAATAATGTAAGGCAAATAAAATCAGTTTATTCCTGTGCCATTCTGACACACTGACACTTTTTGAGCTGCAAAACAGATAACCTCTTTATTCCAAGGAACTACTAGTATGTTAGCAATGTTTATATTAATGCTCATTATCATTGCATTTAAGGTTGATGCTCCTAAATTTCCATTTTCTTCACTTTTTTTCACACCAAGTCCTGTTTTCCAGTGCTACATGCCAGAGTTGCAGAATGCTAAAATGAAGAAATTAAAACACCTCCCCAAATGGTTTATAATGATGAGAGTCATGGGAATCTTAGTCAAGCCACTGTGGTTTAGAGAATAATAATGAAGATATCCAATGCATTTCTAGAAAATCAAAGTGCCAAATAATTTTTTAAAGTTTCCATATTCTCATGCAGTATAATCAGTGAGCTGTGAATGACTGATTACCAATCCATTGGCAAGATTCAGTTGTATCACAAATAAGAAAACCAAATAGGGGTAGATCTTTCATACTCAAGTGTTCATGTCTTCATATTGAAAAACAAGGTTAAAAATATATATATATTTCAGATTTAGGTATTTTGAAAGGAGATTTAAACATTATTAAAATATAAGACACATTAGAACTTGAGCTAATCTTCCCTGGTTTCACAAGTTTTCCATTGACTCTGAAGAGAACCAGACAGAATAGGGTTAACTGATCAGCCCGAATGCTGATATTTCTACTCTACTTTAGCTTGGAATTTAATAGCATTCATTAAAGGCAAATACAGATGAAAACATAACATTGTTATTGCTTCTGCTTATAAGAGAAGAGGCCATTTTCTCTTTATAAACTTATACTAGATAGTAAAAGCTAACATTTTTTCAGCACTTAGTAAATGCCAAGCACCGTTGTAGCCACTTTATGTGCATTACCTCATTTGATTGGCACTGAAATTCCTGTGAGAGAGAAGCTGTTATCATCCTCATTTTTTTACATAAGGAAAATGGCATATGAGTTTAAGTAATTTATGAACAACTTACAAAGCTTATGAAACAGGATTTGAATCTAGTCTCTCGGACGTCAGAGCTCAGGCCCCTAACAATTATCCTGTACCATCTCCTATCCCACAAAGGAGTTTGCCACTTTTATTTATTTAAAAAAAATGGAATGAACTTGGTAGTTAATTTTCATGTCATCATTCTGTTTCTTCCTTCCTCTCTCTCTCCCTGATCATCCATTCTCTCTTCCATTCCCCTTTCTTCCTGCCCTTTTTCCTCCTTCCCTTCCTTCTTTCTTCTTCTCTTCTTCCTTCCATCCCTTCCTGGAGTTCTGTTTCACACAACTTCTGAAAAGAGCTGAATGGATGGAAAAGAGATGTAAATCTCTCTCTATCAAAATTGTTTTTTGAGAATCTGCTTTTACAGAGTTCCTGAATAAACAGTGGGAGAATGAGCTACAGCCTCGACCATATCTGGAAGATAGAGTCACATCTCCTGTGATAATCCCCTCTCCAAGGAAAGGCAGGAAACCAACTCTTGGACTTTGACATCCTTGTAGTTTTTGTTATCTACCAACTGACAGTCGTCACTATTTTTTTTCTTTTTGCTCCCCTTAAAATCAGCGAGCCACTTGGCCTTGCTGCTGACACCCCCTTCTCTTTCTATGGGATGCCACACTGTCTCCCTGCTCTCTCCCTCTCTGCCTTCTCTCTCTCTCCCTCTCTCTCTCTGTCCTAAAGGATCAAATAAACTTTTTTACTTTTATATATCCTAATCTCTGCATGAGAAATCTTTCTCAAAACCTGCATGCACCAGCATCTCCACCCTAACAGATATTACATAGAAACAATAGTCAAGAGGGCTCAAATGACACATTTACAAGTAGTAGGCAGAGATGTTGCTTGAGCTGTGTAAAATTTCGCTGAATGCTGAAATAGGAATATGAGAAGGTTCCAGGGAGCTGAATAGGGCTTCAATTGCTGATTGACTAATGTCTGCAATCTGTTTGCATCATTTTAAGAGACCCAAGTTTGCATATGCAGAGAAAGGGATGTGAGTTTATTTCTATATTCTTTTGCTCATGCTGTTCTCTTTGCTTTGAGAGATGTTTTCATTCCACAGTGAGTAAATTCTTCAGTTTTCAAACGACAGCTAAGATGTCTCCTTTTCTGTGTTACCCTCTAAGATCACATCCTCCCACTGCAGGACATTAGTCACTCTTTCATCTGTGTCCTCAGAGAATCCTATACCAATTCTTGTTGATTGTCTGCATGAATGAGAAAAGAACAGTAGTTATTTTTTTCCCATTTTTATTTCCCTGGTTCTCGACTGCTGAATAAAAGAATTACAGGATGAATTAATGCAGAAACAAATGAAAAGTCAAAGGACAAAGAATAACGACTGTGCCCACAATCAAGTCCGAGATTCTCTCTTTCACACTAGGTCCCAAGATAACTGTTCTTATAGTTCCCTTTTCCTGTAGATGGGGATGAGAAGAATCACGAGATACCTAATGATTTTCAAGGCATCTCTGCAACATTTTCCTTATGTTCTCCTTAAAAGAAGTTACTGTGCAAGATTTATGTAGACTGTACAAATAGAACATTTCCTTACAAAAGAAAACTTGGCCTCTATTACAGACTTGGTTTTGTAAAGATGTTGAAGATTTTCAATAAAAAGCAAGAATGCAGCACTATTTTACAAATATCTACTTATGGTCCTTAATGAAAAACTCTAAAATAATTCAATTTATACTATACAAATTCTATGATGCCGTATTCTCATAGCAGCATATTCTATAACACAGCCTTGTTAATAAGCATAAAGTAATTATTGGTCCATATAATTGTTTTACACAGCCATTGTATTCCTCAGGAAATTTACATGTAGAAAACTAACTGAACTAAAACATCATTGTCTTCACACCTGACATCAAGGTAATAAACAAAATTACTTGATATGGAACATAAAAACCCTGGAGTGATAATAAGAGTTTGATTCCTAACTTTTATTTCTCAATTGTTTTCTCTAGCTGACCACATTCTGTTGGTCATTAATCTAAATTCCTTTCATTTGATTGTCATCATAGTAGGGATTCATGTTTTTCAAATACAGAGTCTCTCAAACCACTTAGTTATCCAACATTTACTCTATATTTATTGCTCTTTACATGTAAACTCTCTCTTGCCCTCAGAATATATCATCCTTGGTTTGCTTTTAGAAAAATGTTGGAATCTGTGTCTGGTTGAGTAACCATTTCTACTTCAGTTAACAAATTAGCTATCCGCGTCTTTTTTTTATCTGAAAACATTACCTTTATCTTCAGCCTGGTAAGTGTGGTCTGATGCTTCCTAACTCTAGTAATAAAGTTCATTCTGACTGCATCATAGGAAGTGAGGGGAATAATTGGCAAGTTGTGTTTCTGCCAGTTTTTTGATAAGTTGGAATCTAAGGCAATGGTCTTTCAGTTCGTGCCTCCTTCTTCCTTGCTGTTTCTTTTTCCAGAGCCATCAAGTAGAATTCTCTTAGCTCCATGGTCCCCTGAGTTGCTAATTTCTCATCTCTGTAGTTTTTGTAGATCCAAAAGTGTTTCACCATTAAGTAATATATACTGGCTTTAGGAGCTTTTCTCCTTGGTTAAACTCATGTTCTGCATACAAATTGATGCTAAGGGCAGCTGCTTGAATCATCTCATCAAACATAAATTCAGTATCCAAATGTCCTTTTGCCCTAGTTTCTCTACATAAATAATTCTGCTTATGTCTTCATTGAAAATTAAAGTAGGTTTCTATGATTGAGTCTCATTTTTGAATGTCAAGGTTATTAAACATGCTATTCAGTTCAAATCCATTTTCCTCATTAGTGTGTGATTCACTAAACAATCTATTATTGATGTTTAAGTAATATAATGTCCTGGAAATTTTAAGGCAAATTTTGAAAAGGAAATCATATAAATATATCCAAAACACTTGTGCGGGGGGAGGAGTGTGTGATCATTTTACTAAGAATTTTATATTTTGTTATTCTCAGAACTTTTTAACATATAAATTGATTTCCATGAGCTCTTGTTAAAATGGCCTTGGTTTAATTTTCTGTGCTCAGCTCAAAACTGTATTAATAAAATGAATCAATGTCCAAAGTACGCTACATAGTAAGTTGGTGGAACAGTCCCAGAAATGGAATCAAGAGACCTGAATTTCAGCCTCAATCAATAACATTGTGAATTGTTTCTCATTAAAAGGTATGTACGTCAAATAAGAAAACTCTAGACCAGTTTACAAAATGTGGTTTAGCTTCCTGTAAGAGTCCTCAAGACACTTTCAGGGGGGCCGGAGGGTCAACATTACTTTTATGATAGTACTAAGATGTTATTCTTCACTCTTACTGTCTCTTGAGTGTGCAGTGGAGGCTGTCTGTACAGAGAGAGTGCAAAGAGAGGCTGCACGACACGTGGTGACATCACCACTTTGTTAACCAAAGGAATGTGTGTTTGTGTATTCTCGTGTTTATTCTATTTAATTCCTAATCCACTTCAACCATAACAGTGTGAGGAGCTCCTCTTACCTGCTCTTCAGTGAAAATTATAAAACAACAATGACAAGAAAAGCACCACTCAAAGCCTTCGGCAATAGTCCTGAGGGCAAACAGCAAATGAAGAAATATGTAGTCAAGAAAATCTATGAAAATTCAGTAAGAGAGGTATGGGTCTATGGTGTCTGAACCACAATTGCTTCCTCCCTCCCAAGTTCAGGGATATGGAAACTCCACTCCTGACTGCTGCAACCAAAAATGTAGGGTTCCCTCTCCCCACAACTCTCATTCAGAAGACCTTCTTCCTGAAAGCAGCAAGATTTCAGCATTTTTCACCCTGCCCCAGGTACCTGTTGCTGAAGCTAAGTTCTAGGTGATTTTGAGTAAGAGGTAAGGAGTCCTTCCTTCCACCTTACCCTCACTTGTGGAATGGAGGTGCTGCCTTGGGCACAGAAACATTGGAAATATGGGGTTCCTGATAGCCCTTCCCCTGGCTTCTGAGGCAGCAGTTTCATGCCAGGACAGGCAAACTGAGAGGACCTCAGGCTTCTACACCCCGATCCCACCCTCACCACAATCACTCACATCACTTAGCTTCTGAGTGGAAGTGTCACTCAGAGAGGAGTTTGTCATTGTCCTCACCCTCATCTCCAGAGCCCTGGCTCAGAGATTTTGCCTAGAGGAGAAGTAAGCCTTAAAATAAATAACACCCAGTCTCTTCCCAAGGGGACTGACTTGATTTGAAACTGATTGTGGAGAAATTTAAAAGTAGGGTCACTCTCAAGCATAGGGACTTTGTGGTGAAAAGCAAACAAGAAGACATATGTGGACTGAGCACCGTGGCTCATACTTGTAATCTTAGCACTCCGGGAGGCTGAGGCAGGAGGATTGCTTGAGCCCAGGAGTTTGAGGTTGCTGTGAGCTATGTACTCTACCCAGGGTGACAGAGTGAGACTCTGTCTCAAAAGAAAAATAAAAAACATGAAAGAAGACATGTGTGAATCTAAGGAGTATATATCCAAGATTGTAGGAGAAAATTCGGGAAGAAGACAGCTTGAGGAGCCTTCCTGGCATCAGAAGAAAACATCAAACTTTGAAGTTAGAAACTATTTGAAAGACCCACGATTTGATTGGATTAGTTTGTTGAGAAATTTATGCCCAGGATGTTGTTGAAAATAACAGAGCAATCAATCCCAGATCATTAGTGGAGTTGGATACTCTGTGTGTTCAGGGAAGTTAGGAAGGCAGACCTAGCAGTCCCAGGGTGACCACGGGCATACCCAATGAGGAGAAACATCACAGAATTGACATTGTGGGGGTAGGGGGTGAAATAGATTTTACTAAAATAACCCAGCCAGTCACAAAAGAAATAAACAAGAAAATTACTAACAGGCTCTAGTTGGGGGAGAAGCAATACCAAGAGTTGTGACAATATATTATCTAAAATCTGCAGTTTCCAACCAAAATTTATAAGGTGTATGAAGAAATAGGAAAGTTTGACCTATGCACAGGAAAAGAAGCAGGTAACAAAAACCACCTGTGAGAGTGATTATATGTTGGATTTCACTGAAAATTATTTCAAAGTAGTCATGATAAATATGTTCACAGAGCTAAATATGTTCACAGAGCTAAAGGAAAGCATGATTAAAGAAATAAAGAAGGTATGATAATAATGTTGTACCAAATAGAAAATATCAATAGAGAGATAGAAATTATTATGTTTTTAAAAGGAACAAATGGAAATTCTGGAGTTGAAAAGAATAAAACCTGAAATAAGAAATGTACTAGGGGGCTCAACCATAGACATAAACTGACGTAAGAAATAACTAGTGAATTTAAAGACACAGCAATTGAGATTACACAAACCAAGGGACAGAGAAAAAAGAGAATTAAGAAACAACGGAGGCCAGAAAGCAGGAGAGTAACATTTTGAAAGTGCACAAAGAAAAACAAACAGTGAACCAAGAATCCTATAGTCAGCAAAACTCTTTTTTAAAACTGAAAGCCAAATGCTTTTCTAGATACAAAAAAAATTGAGTGAACTTGCTCCCAGAACACCAGCCTTAAAAGAAATACTAAAGAAATTTCTTCAAGCTGAAAATTTGTCTACATAAAGAAAGAGCACTAGTAATTATGTAATTATAAAAGATACTATAAGCGCATATTTTTCTTTTTCTTCTCTTAACTGATTTAAAAAGCAATTGTATAAATAATATGTACATAATATAGTATATTGGTGGACCTATAGCATATAGAAATGTAATATATATGTAATATATTTGCTAGTAATAGCACCAAGTAGGTAGGTAGAGTCAAAACTATAATGGGCTAAAGAAAGAATAACAGATGGTAAAGTAATAATTTTAACAATGTATTGCTGGATTTTTGAAATTAAGAGATGCAATATGTACAACAATAATACTACAAAAGGGGGAAGGGCAACAGAGCTACATAGAAGTAACATTTCTATAAATAACTGAAATTAAACCAGTATAAGTCTGAAGCTTATTTTGATCATTTGAGATGTACACAATAAACCTTAGCACGATCATTAAAAATATATCCAAAAATAGAGTAAAGAAATAATTAATGAAATTAAATATATTAGATGATATTTACTTAATACCAAGGAAAGCAGTAAATGAGGAATAGAGGAACAAAAGACATAAGATATATACAAAACAAAAAGTAAAATTATAGACATAAATCCAAGTATATCAATAATAACATTAAATGTGAATGGATTGACAATTCAATTAAAAGGCAGAGATTGTCAGATTAGACAAAATACATGATCCAACTATATGTTGTCTACAGGAGGCAAACTTTAGATTAAAAGATACAGTAAAAGGATGAAAATGTATATTATGCAAACAAACCACAGAAAAACTAGTGTGACTATCCTAGTATCTGTCAAAATAGACTTTAAGACAAAAAAATCACTAGAGATATAGAGAAATATTTTGTAATAATAACAGGATTAATCAATCAGGAAATCATAGCAATTATAAACATACATGTACCTAATTACAGATTTCAAAATTACAACAAGCAAAACTGACAGAAATAAATGAAAAAGTAGATAATTCAACAATAACAGTTGGAGACTTCAATATCTCATTGTCAATCATGAGTAAGTCAAACAGACAGAAGATTAATGAGGACACAGAATAATGGAACAACATTATAAGCCAACAAGATCTAATAGACATCCATAGAACACTTCAACCTAATTCTGTGTCCATGGGTTCCACATCCATGAATTTAATCAACTGCGCTTAGAAAATATTCTTTTAAAAAGATGATTGTTTCTGAACATGTAGAGACTTTTTTCTTCATTATTCCCTAAACAATACAGTATAACTATTTACATAGCATTTACATTATATTAGGTATTATAAGTTATCTAGAAATGATTTAAAGTATATGAGAAAATGTGTGTAGATTATATGCAAATACTGTGCCATTTTATGTAAGGGATTTGAGAATCATCAGAATCTGGTATCTGAGGGCATCCTGGAACCAGTCCCCCACAGATACTGAGGGATCATTACATATTATTTTTAAGGGCATATGGTACATACAAGATAGACCCTATATTAAACCACAAAACAACTTCAATATATTTAAAGGGATAAAAATAATGCAAAGTATGCTCTCTAACAACTGTGGAATAAAATTAAAAATAAATCAATAACAGGAAAATAATAAGGAAACTCACAGATATGAGAAAATTAAGCCACACAGTCTTAAATAACTAATGCGTCAAAGAATAAATCAATAGGGAAATAAGAAAATACTTTGAGATGAATGAAAATGGTGGTATAACATGCAAAACTTATGGGATGTAGCTAAAGCAATGTTTATTGGGAAATTAGCTTTAAGTGCCTATATCAAGAAAGAAGAAAGATTTTAAATCAATAATGTAACCTGCCACCTTAAGATACTGGAAAAAAAGAACAAACTAAACTTATAGCAAGAGAAAGGAAGGAAGGAAATAATAAATGTTAGAGTGGAAATTGATGAAATCAATAATAGAAAACAAGAGAACAAGTCAATAAAACCAAAAGGTGGTTCTTTGAAAAGATCACAGAAATTGGCAAATCTTTAGCTAGAATGGTCAAGGAAAAATAAAAAAGCAAGGCTCAAATTGCTAGAATCAGAAATGAAAGGGAGAACATCACTGCTGGACTTACAGAAATAAAATGGGATTATAAAGGAAAGCTATGAACAATTGTATTCCAACAAGATAACTTAGATGAAATGTACAAATTCCTAAGAAGATACAAATTACTAAAACTGACTCAGAAAAAAATTGACAGTTTGAATAAAAACTATCACAAGTAGAGAAACTGAATAAGAAATAAAAAAAAGTACTTACAAAGAAAAGCCCAAGTCCAGGTACCTTCATCACTGGATTCTACCAAACATTTAAAGAAAAATAAACACTGATCACCACAAATTCATCTGAACATCATAAGAGGAGGGAACACTTGCCAACAGTGGTGCAGTAGCTTTTGATATCAGTCTGGCAATTACTGAAATGATTAATTACAGTTTCTATATGATGACAATTACAATTTTAGGTACATATCCAAGAAAAATGAAAACATATCTACACAAAAGCTTATATACAAATGTTTGTGGCAGTATTATTTATAATAGCCAACAGGTAGAAATGACCCAAAGTCCATCAACAGACAAATAGATAAACAAAAGGTGGTATGTCCACACAGTGGAAACTCACTTGGCTATAGAAAGAAGTGCCGATACGTGCTAAGACGTGACTGAACCTTGAAAACATAATTCTAAGTGAAAAAAGCCAATCACAAAAGACTACATTTTGTATAATTCTATTCCTGTGAAAACCCAGAATGGAGAAATCTAGCACTAGAGACATGAAGTAGATTAGTGGCTGCTTAGGGCTGGGAGGGGTGATGGGGTGGCGGTGATGGTGAAGGGATGTGGGGACGATAGCTAAAGGGTATGAGGTTTATTTTTACAGTGATAAAAATACTGTAAAATTGACTAGGATAGTGATTTTCCATAATTTTGAATATACTAAAAAACATAGAATTTTATATTTTAAATTGGTACATTGAATGGCATGTGAATTATATCTCAATAAGGCTGTTAAAATTTTCTAATGTAGTGAATATTTACAGACATAATACATATGAACAAAAGCTCTTCAGGATTTTCAATAATTTTTAAGAATGCAAAGGGGTCCTGTGACCAAAAACTTTGAGAACCACTAACCTAAATGGTAGTGAACCCTGTGAAACTTAACCTGGCTTCTGTGTAAAATTTGATAGCCTCAAACATTTAAGCCGACATTGATAGAAGCATGAAGCAATGACAGTTAATAGAAACCATTTCCAAAAGTAGAGGTTCAATCTTTTACTTCTGTGTTTTTCAGGAAATACTGATTGACATTCAGGGGAGTTGGGAGTCATAGGGTCTGGTGCCCAGTCTGCCATTAACACATTTTCTTATTTGAGACAATGACTTTTCTTCTCTGAATCTCATTTCCCTCTTAAACAATAAGAAAACTGTGCTCAAAGTCCTCTAATATCCCTTCCACTTGAGAGGTGCTAAGGAAATCATTGTTTCAAATTCACACGGACTTTGAAAATTAATATCTCCAGATTTTCCCTCAACCTCCATGTAACACACACAGATCTAATAATATTAACTTTTTTGTTCTATGACTTGCTGTTTAATTACTCATCATTGATTGCAAATTTAATTCACATAATAAAGATAAAATTTCTAGCTCTATATCCAACAAATGATTTTAGAATATAATTAAGTAAAAAGGTCACAGTAATTACAACTAAAATCTAATTTCAGTTACTGAAGAAGGAAAAATTTATATTCATTCAGAAAATAGTGACTCATTTAGTATTTCCTAAGCTGTTCATGTCAAATTAGGCCCTTCAAAATACAGTGAAAGAACTTGCCTTTTATGCATGTAAAATTAAACTCTGGATAGTTAAGAGAAAGCAGAACATGGCATAATTATAGGACTAATTCTGGAAAGGTTGTGATAGAAATGTTTTCCATTTATTTAGTGCTGATTTAAATGTGTTTATAATTTGAAATGTGTTCATCAAAACGTATCATTTATTCACCACAACTTTTTTAAACAGGTATAAAAAATCTTCCCTATTATCCATTATCCATAGCTAAAGATACAGAGATTAGAGAAGTAACCCATGATGACATGGATGGTAATTGAAATTGAACTAGACCTGGGATTCCTGAGACCAAGTTTTATTCCTTCTCTGTTACCTAAAGCACAGCCATCTTTGCTGCTAAAATTAAATTCTTATACATAGTATTTGTCTGAAATGATAGCTACCGGAGACTGCTATCGAGAAACTTACATGCTAAATTAATGCAAGTAAGACAAAGACAGCTCACTGAAGGTTTTGGGTCAAATCCATAAACATCATTTAACAAACTGACTTGATTTATACTTATTTTTATGTTATGGGTTGAATTGTGTCTCCCCAAAAGATATTGAAGTCCTAACACCCAGTACCTGGGAATATAACCTTATTAGGAAACAAGGTCTTTGCAAATGATCAAACTGAGTTGAGGCCTAACTCAATATGACTGGTGTTCTTCTGAAAAGGGGAAATTTGGATACAGAGACAGAGACTCACAGAGGAAGGCCATGCAAAGACACAGGAAAAGCCCCATCTGCAGAGGAAAGAGTGCCTGAGGCTAGCAGGAGAGAGCCATGTGAACAGATTCACCCTCACAGACCTCGGAAGGAACAAACCCTGTTCATACTTTGATTTCAGGTGTCCAGTCTTCAGAAATGTGAAATAATAACATTTTTTTGTTTAAGCCATTCTGTAGTATTTTTTTTTACTGCATTTGCAGGAAACCAATATATTTTACAAACTAGTCAACTTTTAAGTAGAGCCATTTTGTCTTGATCATTATTGTCAATAGAAGATTTAAAATATCTACGTAAATTAAGCATACCTTTATTTTTCTAGATGCTTTCTAGATTCAACTTTTTTTTTTAATGATGTCAATGCTAGTCATGAAAGTACAATGTAGCCCAGGTAAGGGATACTGGTTATCCTTTTAAAATGGGTTTCAGATGAGCACTTTCAGATAATTAATGGTATAGTCTAGAATAATTATGATAAGACCCCACTTGGAAATACAGCAATATTTTGAAGGGACACTGTCTCAAGTCCTTGTATTCCACCAGAGATTGAAAATTGAGATGCTACTTTAAAGCTTCAAGTTTGGCTACCATTAGGACTTACTATAAGATTTTCTTCTTATTTCCCATTGTTTTTTCTTTCTTGTAGTTGAATACATATCTGTCTATCCCCTGCCCCCAATATATAGCATATATTTTACATTTTTTGTTCACAGGATAAAGCGTACACAAGACACATAGAGCTGAGAATAGCCAATTTGTTACAAATTCACCAGTCCCAATTTTGGATGTCCTAAATCTTTCAGATACTTTTAGTTTGTCTTAGTTTGAGAGAGTAAACACGGCCCAAAGTCGTGTCAGATCTTAAACACTTTAAAAACAAACTTCGATATTTATGACTGTAAATATTGGTAAATTCCTTTTTCCTTTTCAGATAGAATGGATCTAAACCACATAACTTCCCCAAGTCCATGAAAATGAAAGATACACTATTTTTAGGGTATAATTCAGGATACAGAAGTGGACTAAAATAGGGGGAAAATGCCATGATAGCACATATTTTCCAAATAATATTGTGACTAACTATAGAAAAATTCACTGAAGTCAAGCCAAGTCAAAATTATTTATTAGTAGTTAATCAAAAGGAAATATCATCTTCTAGTTTGTGACTTTTTAAACATAACAAAATCAGCACCTACAAATGAACATTTGCCCATTTACAGATATTGAGATATTGTATTAGGTGAGTAAGCATTTTCTGAAATTGTTTTCTTTATTTCAGAGGTTGAAATTTCACTTGGGAAACGAATGACATAGTCTCACATGTCTTCTTTAGATTATCCACAAATTGGATACAATATTTCCTCTATGATGGTGGATTTCGTTTTTGGAAAAAAAAAACCATCACCTGGCTTTAACCATACTGAATAAGGAAAGTTATCTAGTGAATAAAAAAGTGATTTGTGTTTATAAAATAGTGAGATTAATTTCTAAGATGGTGCCTATCTTAGCTAGAAGGAGTTCCTCATGAGAAATCTCCAATATGTTTTGAGTATCCTAAAGAATAGAATAATTACAATATTGCTTTGGGACTTTGTTATATTTAGTATGCTTAAAAATTGTACAGTGAATAACACTTTCCATTATAAATTTCTAAATATTTTTGTAGTTAGTTTTTCCATTTTTATCCTGACTTCAATTCAAAGGATTACTGCTTAATATAACTTTTGTTTAAGCCTGGAAGACATGATTTAACTTTTAGATATTGGAAACCAATGATGAACAATGAAAAGGACACATCCAAAAGAGACGTAGACCTCTTTCCTTCCCATGTAGTTATAGCTGCAGTGGAGTGTCCTAAACACTCAATTTCTTTAATGAATAACACTTATCACTGCAATATTTCTTGCCCTAGAACTATGAATATGCCCAATATGCTTTATAATGTAACATCTTTTGGAGAGGTGAGAAATGGTTCCTTTAACATGATTGGTGAAGACAAATTTTAGGACTCTTTCCCTGGCTTCATAAACCTTTCAGGAAATCTGATTGAAACTTTGATATAATAGTATAATCTGATTCCCATAAATCCAATCCTCAAAAGAGGAGCATATGAAATCTCTAAAAAGAGATATTGCCCTTTCCTGGCCTATTTGGCTTTCAGATCAAAGCTAAAACTCAAACAGACTTCCAGTGTAAAATCTTTTCCTTAATCCTGCCCAATATTTTGATTTTATTATAAAATGTTCCAATTGGTTTATCATAGAGTAAGCTCAAATAGCACGTTGTCTTATGAAGCTGGTGGTACACCACTGAGTAACTAACAAGGGGACAGCCTATATACTTTTCTAAATTATACCTGGTAATCCAAGCTCAAATTTATACATAGTTATACCAGCTGACATCTAATTCTGCAGCAGGAAATCAGAAAAATTTGGTTAAAATTTAGACTTTGTAATTTATCACTAATGTGAGCTTAGGAAGATTTATATCCATTCTGAGCATTAGTTTTCTTGTCTGTATTCAGTGATAAAATGATTATTTTAAAATAGCCTTTCTCTTCCTTGGTGTTATTGATATTTTGGGCCAGATAATTCTTGGTTGTGGGGACCATCCTGTTCACTGCAGGGTGATGAGCAGCATCCCTGGCCTCTGTTCACGAGATGCCAATAGCGTGCTCCCAGTGTTGAGACAAAAACAAATGTCTCTAGACATCGCCAGATATCCCTTTGGGGAAAAAAATTGCCCCTGATTGCGAATAACTTTTCTAAAGGGTTGTTGTGAAACCTTGTTTAAATGCTTACTTACCAATGAAAGACACTATGTGTTAGGCCCTGAGACAGTCTGGGAGGCAGGGGGCCACATGGACAGGCCTCGGTCACGGGGAAACTATACCCCAGGGAATTCAAGCCGATAATAAAAACACAAATGTCCAGCCCGTGTCTGGTATATAATACATACTCAATAAGAATTTGCTAAAACATCTATGTCTTCTGATAATAAAGAAATGAACCTTGCATTTGCATAGTCATTTATTGTGTTAAACAAAAATTATGGGAGCCCTTTGTTTTGGTCTAAGCTCCTTCAATGGGCCCCAACAAACCAAACCAAACCAAAATGGAGTTACTTATGCTAAATGAAATATAATCAAACTGAAAATTTTAAAAAGCAGATAGATTTTCAAACAGACCAGTTTTTCCTGAAAACAGAAGATTCCAATCTACTTGAGTCAGCATAATAAGGAAGTCCCCTGTGCTTTAATCCTTACCAAAAGAGTAACCTGTATTAGCCTGATGTTAACCAATTAGCTTTTTCCCCTATTGTTTTGTTTCCTGGCTTACATCTTACAAAATCCCCTGTTCTGTCGTGGTCCCTTAGGAAGCTTTCATTCTATTTTGTAGAATGGAGGCTACCCTGATGCGTGAATCATCAATTAAAGCCAATTGGATATATAACTAAATTTGTTGTAATTCTGGCTTTTGAGAATTGGAAGGAATAAAATGAATTATGTCTAAAATAGTATTTTGATGTCTACTGTTAACATAAAGCCCAGTATCAAACACTAAATGAGGATGCATAGAATAGGTGAAGAAAATTCCCTTCTGGTCTTTAAGTACTGTATCTTCTCACATGGCACTAGGGTAAGTAAACAAGTATTTATAATTCAAGGTAGAACGTGCCACAGGAGATCTTCAATCAAAGTGCCAACAGAGTTCAAAGGTAGAAGAACTGACAACTAGTTAGGGCAAAACAGGAAATGATAGCTACAACTTCAGAGAGCCTTCACAGAATTAGATTCCACGGAATTGCAAAGTGACAATGCTCAGGTTTTTTTTGTCGTTGCTGTTGTTGGGTATTAAGGCCTTTCATATTGCACGAATTGCAGGCAAAGTGCCTTTGAATCTTTTACCATTTCTAATCTAAAATAACGGATTAAAGGCTATTTTAGAACAGAAAATTAGGCTAATTTAAAATAATTTATGTGGTTTAAATATGTTGTTTTTCTGGCACTGGAGGACAATTTACAAAACGAAGTAGCTACAGACCGTATTCCTAGAATAGATAAATAAATAAATATGTGTTTTCCTTTTACCAAGCATTCTTTCATAGAATAATTTCTCCCACACTCTCAACCCATGTGGTTTAGGTGGAGCTAACATGACGTCTGGATCCAAGGTTAGACGTTTTATATAATCCCAGCCACACCCATCACGGTATTTCATCCTCCTCACCTTGACAGTGAGGTTACAAGAGCATAGAATCCCCGAGAAGGATTCATTCAGAGCGGGCTCCATGATATTTGCTGAAAGTTTTGGGGGAAATTGTTCTCTTTTTCCTAGAGTTGGAATTTATGTCTGGAGAGGCCACCTGGAAATAAAGCCAACAGAATGGAAAACTGAAGCCAATGCTGCAGAGAGCCAATGCTCCTGAAGACGCACAGATCATACAGATTTTGGATCCAGCACCACCCGAGTGGAAACTACTTCTTGAACTGTCTAGTCATATGAAGCAATAAATGCCCATTTGGGTTTGACTTGAGTTTCTATATTTTACAATTGAGAGAATTCCAATTAATAAATATCTTAATTATTAATACATTATACATTTGCTTAAATAGGTTGCTTTCAACAGCACCATGTCATGTTTTGATGAGATTCTAAATTAAAAAAAACTTGAGAGTGAATATCTATGACACTCAGTACATCTTTGTTAGATGAAAGAACGAGTGGCAATTGCAGATGAAGGGCAAATATTAAACAACACAAGCCACAAGCTTCTCAGTCATTGTAGATCACATTTAACAGAAATCTTTGAAATTGCAGCCCCCCAAATACCTCGGACAATATACAAATTAAGAACGTTTGTTTCCTCTGGTTTGTTCCTTTTTGACTGCACTGTTGAGTTAATAAAATTGCATGACGTTTTCTACATCCTGCATGATAATGATAATGACACTTGAACTGAAATGACCACATTAATTCTTCCTCCGCTTTTCTCATTTAAGATTTTTCACAGGAAAAACAATCCTAGGCCTTTTAGGAACTGATTTATCATCCTTTCTTATGTGTCAATAGGTTATCCTTGCTGAAAAAGGTCTTTCCATTGTTTCTTGCATTTGAATCCAAATTAAGTCAAATAGCTTCTTCTGGTGATGGGCTGCTTACAACTTCCAGCTACAAATCTGCAAAACACAAATCATATATTTGGTGTATTTTGGAAATGTCTCTATTTTTACATGCTGGTTTCACATAGTAAAAGGCCAAGCAATGGCCAGAAAAGGCTGCAAAATTTCACCTTATCCTATATCAGTGGAATAAATTCCATTCTGATGACAACCAATCAATCATCATGAAACTTGTACTGTTTCGTGCTGTGGGATATGGCAAGACAGGGGGTTAAAAAAGTGCATAATACATTCTTCTAATTCTCAAAGGTATTAAAAGTAACTGAAAGAGCAGAATTTTAGAGATGATTGCCATTAGAATTGTCTGATTAATTACAATCTGTTAATGCTATGTCTCAAAGCTAGTAACTGCTAAACATATTAAACAATAGAGAAACTGCCTTTCTCAAGCCTGGGAAGAAATAATGGGAAATTTCCACATTTGGCATTTAACATGCTGCAATACAGTATGGCTAAATGAAGAAGTAAAATGGTGCTTTTAGGTTTTTTTTCCCTCCCTCTTTTTCTGACACTCGTCCATTCATGTCTTTTATTTATTCAACGCATTCATTAAGCAACTAAGCATTTGCAATGCACCAGACACTGGCTCTGACTAAGAAAGAGCCAGGGAACTTGCATGCAGGGAGGGGTAGTTTGTTTGGGACAACAACCACAGAGACAGCTAATTAAATTACAAAGTGTTGCAGGCTACCACAGAAGGGTACACAAAGGCACCAAAGAGGGAGCAACCAGTTTGACTGAGGATGGGCAAGAGGAGCAGAGAAAGAAGTGTGCAGAGAGACTTTAGAGGAGAATTTATAGCTTAGGCCCTGAAATTTTGACAAATGTGCAGTGTGAATCATAACAGAAGTTCAGAGAAAGAACAGGTCTCAGGCTGCGGGGTAGGTGAGAGGGCGTTTGAACCAGACTTTAAAGTGGAGGGCCGTGTAGGCCTATAGAGACAGGGTAAGGGGAATTGTAGGTTAGGGGCTTAGAAGAGGCAGGAAAGGGCAGGATCTTTGAGGCATAGCAGAACCTTCTGTTTGGCCACGACACGAATTTTGCCAAATGTAGTAACACAAGTTAAGGGTGCACTGGGACCAGTCTGTAAAGGGCATTTAACGTTTTTTGAAGGAGCCTTCAAGGTCCATGGGGAGCTTTGGGAAGTTTCCAAGAAGTAGAGGGACATGGGCAGATTTTTATTTTGCATTGATCTTTTTGGCAACCTTTGGAAAAAATGTAGACGGAGTGAAACTTTGGTGGGAAGACAAGCCTGCTGCACGTCCCAGGAAAAAGCTGATGGAACTTGGACTGGAGAGAAGGGGGTGAGGAGAAGGGACCCATTCGGGGACATGATGGTGGGAGGCTAAGCCTTTGGGACTGAGTAACTACAGCAGGGATGGAGAGAGCTCCAAGATATCTAGCTTTGGCAAACGCGCAGATGATTGTACACTCGTGAGAGATGGAGCACCATGAGGGAAGTATCTTTGGAGCAGGAGAAGAGGAGCTATAGAGTCTGGCGCTCTCCCAATGGGATGAGCAGCAAGGAGCTCCATAGAGTGCATCTAGTTTCATTTTATGCCTCAGATAATTTGGCCTGGAAATCTAACTGCTAATTTCTTTCATCTTCTTTCATCTATTTTGCTAGGGTGGTATGAGTATCTATCTAGTTCTTAGACTTTGTTTCAGACAACGCCCTTCACTCATCTGAAACGTGCAGTCGCTGAGGCTGCTTTAGAATAGATTTCAGAGTCCACAAACTACCCCCTGCACCTGGCTCCATGTCCTTGTACTCTCTCACGCTTCCTCTATACTGGTAGTGAAACAAAAGTAGACTCCTTTGTGGCACACGGGAAAGTGAGAACACCCTCTGGTTCCCTTAGTGTTTCTGATTCCTGCCCAGAGAGTTTGTTAATAATTCTTCTGCACAAATGCAGTTCTCTCCCAGAAAGGAGCTGGTGGTATATCATTTTTTTTTTTCATCTAGTAGCTCATGAGGGTGATACAGGAAGGAATGGCGCCACTCGAAGCCATAATCTACAGACAGTTACACAACTGAGAATCCCAAGCTCCATTTCTTAAAAAGCTTCATAAAGCTTTATGGGGCATTAAGTAGACTGATAGGTCAGAGGCATAAGTCTAGTTTTAACCATTTCAGGCTACAAGGAAAATGTGAAAAAAAAATTTATATTTTCAAAGAGCCACATTTTATTTATTTTTTCTATTTTGTGCTCAAATACATTTTTGATCACATCCATGTATTCCTCTTTTGGTGGGGTGGACACTCGGGAGGTGAAGAGTAATGCTAAGAAGCCATAACCAGCCTCTAAACATCTGTCGGAGGTTTGTAATACCTCATTCTGTCTAAGGCTGTGTGGTCTAATATCGTGGCCAATAATCATGGATGGGTTTTAAATATAAACAAACAAAAATGAAATGAAGTTTAAAATAATGAGTTCCTCTGCCACACTGGCCACATTTTCAATGTTTAGTTTTCAAATGTGGCTGGTGGCTACCATATTGGACTGGCAGATAGAAAACATTTCCAACAGCTCACAAAGTTCTGGTCTACGTCTTTGCCTTTTTGTTAGGTCTTTTGGGTGTTATATGACATTGTATAGTTTGATAATATTAAATCTAGCATACATTGAATACTTTTTATGTGTCAAGCAGGCTTCTAAGCCTATTGTGCATATTAGCTCATTTAATTGAGGTAGGAAACATTATTGTTCCCATTTCATAGATGAGGTCACTGAAACAAAAAAGTTAGATTACTTGAAATGATATTATTGTAGCCATTAAGCATATCCATGTAAACAGGATGGGAGGTGTAGAATGACACAGCTTTACAGAGTGTAAAACAAGCCTGCTACAGTTACAGAAACAACCATCAGTGAAATTAGGCCAACATACTGGTCTGTGCCTGAGGCAGCTGATTTCCTACATTCCACCCTGTCTTTCAAACTGCAACTTCAATTATGATTTTTTTAGAGTCCCTTATGATACTGACGTGTTTCTCAGAAAAAGAATTCCCTAGTTAATTAAGTTTGGGAACTACTAGATTAAACAAAGTACCTTAAAAACCTGCAAGACTTCACAAAGCTTTTAATATGCTAACGTTTATGGGGAATCTCCAAGACTAGGACAGATTACAATGACTCCTAAGTTTATTTGATCACAGACTCCCTTCTTAATGGAAACTTTTGCTGAACTAGTGTTTTGCACAGTACTTTCTATGAGCATGAAAATTCTATGATAGCAGGAATAATAGTTGTTTGCATTCCCATCTCAATTATTGGGATCATCTTTATAAAGCAGCCTTTCTAGAACGACAGAGAGGATGTTAGCCACTTGGAGCAGTGCTTATAAAATTCTAGCATAGGTAGAAATCATCTGGCAAAATGCAGATTTTAATTTGGTTGACTAGAGAATGTGCATTTCTAAGAAACTCCACAGCAATGCCAATGCTGTTCATCCATGGACCACAAGGACACCTTTGAGTGCAAGTGTCCTGAGCAGTCGTTAGCAAACTATGTATTGCCCACAGGCAAAATCTGGCCCATCACTGGTTTTTGTATGGGCTTCAAGCTAGGAAGGGTTTTCACATTTTGAAATGACTGGAAAAAATCTAAAGGATAATTATATCTCATGCCACATGAAATTCGTACTTCAGGGTCCAAAAGCAGAGTTTTATTGGAACACAGCCATGCACATTGATTTCTTTATGGATGCTTTTGAGCTGTAACGGCAGAGTTGACAAGTTGATACAGAGACACTCTGCCCCACAAAGCTGAAGATATTTACTATCTGGTCCTTAAAAGAAAATGTTTGCCAACCTCTGGGGTAGAATATAAACTTTGAGCCATACTGCTCAATTTCAAATCCTATTCTGCCTCTTACCAGTTGAGTGATGTCGAGCACACATATAACCTTTCTATGCCTCAGGTTTTCCATCTCTGAAAGAGAGGTGACAATAGTGCCTACCTCATAAAGTTATTATAGAATGAGTTTATTTACATATGTTATATATTTAATATTAATATATGCATATTATGTAAATATATATACATATGTATGTAAAGAACAGTACCTAAAACATCACAAGGACTCAATAAATAGAAGTTGGACTCCATGGCACATGATTGTAGTCCCAGCTACTCCGGATGCTGAGGCAGGAGCATTGCTTGAGTCCAGCAGTTGGAGGCTGCAATGAGGTATCATTTTGCCACTGCACTCCAGCCTGGGTGACAGAGCAAGACCCTGTCTCTTAAAACAAACAAACAAAAAAACCACAACAAAGCCTCAATAAATATTGCCTATGAAACTTGGTGGTTGATAAGATCAGTTCTGACTGATAAGGCAATAGAGTTATGCCAATATTGAAAGTAATATGTTGCTAGGATTATAGAGCTGGACATCTTTCTCTTTCTCACTATATATGTTTAGGCCACATTTCATCCAAGTGAGCATAAAGACCAGAAACTAGGAGTCCAAATTACACTATTTTCAATGGTCCTTCAGTGATTCTTTACTTTGGATATTTTGATCTCTGACTCTGATTTGCTGAACTCTCAAAATTCAAGGCAGACTATCAGACTCTTGGAAACTGGCTGGCTTAACATCCATGGCCAGCTATTTTATAAGGCGAAGCTCTTTACTTCTCAAACTTGAAAAAGTCAATCCCAGTCAAGGAAATTATAATACCTTCCAAAAAATATTGCATAGCCCACAGCCTGAGTACATTTTTTCATAACTCGGTTGAAATTTATACACTTCCTTGCCCCCAACATCCTCAATGAGAAGATTTGAGATTATCTGATAACAAGCTAGTATTTATGGCCACCTAGAGGAGAACACGAAATTCCTCCTTGACTCCGTGGCTGCCTGTGTGAAGTCTCCTTAGGTCAAAAAGGTCATTAATCCATCCAGGGCTTAAATGAATCAGGATCATGCCAGAAACCAAATATATTATACCTACAATATTTTAGCCATTTAACTACAAGAGGATTTGCACAGCCAGGAAAATCATTTCAGAGTACTGATTTAATCCCAAAGCAAGAAGCAATTTGTTGACATATTCATTATGATATAGAGAAGACAGATTTATATAAGCAGGGCACACTATGGCACAATATGAACCTTTGTAACACATTTGTGTTTATATTTTCAGCATCCAAACATTGTTTAATTATCCTGGGTGATCAAGCAACTCTATATGGTATGAATTTTTGTGACGTATTTTTTGATTAGTCTGTAAGATATTTGATGTTGAGTCTTTGGTCAGAAACACAATGCTCAACATTAATAGTGTCTGTTAATTGGGGCTCTCCAGAGAGACAGAACCAATAGGATACAAGAAAGGGGATTAATTAGGGGGAATTGTTTCATACAGTCACAGAGGTGGAAAATTTCCACAATGGGCCAACTGGAAGCTGGAGAACCAGAGAAGTTGGTAGAGTGGGTCAAAGCTGGTAGCATGGCATAGTCCAAGTCTGAAGACTCAAGGCCAGGGAAGCCAAGAGTGCAGCTCCCAGTGAGGCTTGAGAGCCCTGGAGGTTACTGGTGTAAGTCTCAGGGTTGAGAAGCTGCAGAACTTGGAGTCTGATGTCCAAAGACAGGAGGAGAAAAAGTGTCCTGCTTTGGAAGGAAGAGAGTGAGGGACAAATTTTCCTCCTTCTTCCTGCTTATCCTAGCTGGCCCCCACAGAGGGGATCGTGCCCACCCACATTAATGGCCAGTCTTCCTCTCTCAGGTCACTGATTTACAAGTCAATTTCCTTTGGAAACACCCCGACAGACACACCTGGAAACATTGCTCCATCAGCCATCTAGGCACCCCTCAATCCAGTCAAGTGGATCCCTGAAATTAGCCATCACACACTGTTTATTTGGTCAATGAAATTATTTTGTGATGTATTGCCTAGGAACTAATTCTATAAATATAAGAGAATTCCTACCCTGGAAAAATTGTAAGTTTTTAAGTGAACTGTAAGATTCTCCTCAGACCAATGTACAAATATATAATTGGCTGGTCACAGAGCATATCAGAAAAATACAGAGAAAATATGCTGAAGATGAAAAATATCTTCTACTCACCTGACTTTTTTACTCAGTTGAATAAACACAGCGTATCAAGCTCATAAAATGCCTGTGACATGAGAGTATCTACTTAACATATATAAAGAACATAAAATAGGAAAAAGCAAAAGAAATGTTCTTCGAGCTATGTATAATACTTAGCTGCAGGTGATTTAAACAAATTATCATTATCCTCTACAACGAGACAATAATATATTTACATGCTCAATGCATTTAGATGTGACAGAAATTACTCTCAATGGCATTATACATCTATATGAAAGTACAATTCTACAAAACATTTCAGACCTTTAATTATGCTTGTTGACACTAACACTGCAATTGCTCTTTCTGTCATGGGAGACTGTAGGGAGAAGCAAACTAACAGATGGACAGAAATCTCTATTCTGTGCTCTACTGGCTGCTGTTCAGTGAATGGCAGTACGCTAATAAAGTGCTCAGAGGACTTCTGCCTCCATCTGCTGTTAATGAAAATAAATGAGGCTCTGAAGCAAGCACAAGCTTTCGGAGTTCTTTTGTGAAACCCTTCAGGAGAGCGCGAGCAAGTGGACGGGTTGATCGAAGACAGCCTCTTATAGGCTGTGACAGCCCTGCCATCGTGGTGGCCCTTGTCTCCCATTCCCAGGTCTCTGAACAGCACTCCCTTTTTTTCCTGGCCATTTATCATGAGAAATTAGCATGCTTGGACAACCTTAATGGCCTCTCGGCCCCACCGTTCCATGACAAGTAATGAAATTAGATTAGGGCTGCTCAGCTTAGTGAGTAGCACTTTATGATTCTCTTATGTTTGGGGAAATAAATGTTTATGAAGCTCCTCTTACAGTCCACAAGTGTGCAGCACATGTCATTAACAGTGCTTGTCTTGTGCCTCTGTGACAAGGTTTTGATTGTAGATCCCACTCTCCCCACTTCCATTCCAGGCAGAAACAAGACACAGAAGGAAAGACAAGAAATGGCAATCTCCCCGTTACACTAGATCAGAAATTTAGGTCAGGAGACACAAATTTCCTTCTTCAAAGGAAAGTTTGGAATTGCCATTATATTCATACAGAGAGCATTAGAGTCTCTTTAAGTTTTACTCAGCAAGGGGGATAAAATTGGGGTTAAAAATCATCTCTCCACAATAAAATGATGAAAGTCCCTGTGGCAGAGTAATTTGGGAAATTTCTGTTTTCAGTTGCTGCTTTTAAATGTTCTGTCTCCCGGGAATCATCCTTGGAGGTTAATGAAGAGTTGCAAGGATGCTCTAATGGGGATCCAAAGGTAGAAACTTCTGTTATTCAGTAGGGATAATAATCCTTTGATTAGCATTTATCTCTTTCCATTCTGGAGGAGAAAATGCTGAATTAGTATAAAAGCAGCATAAAAAATGGGAAGAAGTTACAAGAAGATAGTTTTTAACTCAATATGTGGAAGAACTTTTCAATATTCAGATTTTTCTCAAAGATACATGAGGTGATAAGTTCCTTCAAATACAGAATCAATATTCATTTGATACAAGTCCATGTCTTTTGTGGTCTTTCCAACACAAGCTTGTTTGAATTTAGTGTTAAAATATATATCCCTCCCTTTGCCCCTAAAATACACACAGAGTAATGGATTGATGAGCTGTTTAAAATTGGAGAGTGGTAAAGACAAAGTCTGAATCAACTGTGCTGGGTGGTGTCTCAGGAAATGGGATAATGACTCCAAGTTGGGGCTCCAGTTGCAGTCAGTGGGCAAGAAATAACAAACAGCCCTCTGTCTTTAGGAATCTAAGGTGGTTCTCTGTCTATTCACACAGGAAGCATGCAAGGAGGCCCACTATTTGTGATGTGCTGGAATTGGTACTGAGTATACAGATGTCAATAAGATAATTCTATTTATCATTCTTATTATTTGTCTACCTATCTGCCACTTATGTCTCTATCCAATTCTCTATGATCTATCTGTGGTCTAATTACTTCTACCCCCGTAGTGTCTATTCATATCTGTGGCGGTGTACCTCAAACTAGGGCGGGGGAACCAGAGACAGTATTGTCAAACACACAGGGCCCCTTATCTTGCTACCTGAGAGAAGTCATCCCAAAGTCAAAGCTGATTTGTGGCTAAAAGCAAAACTGAGATAATACAAGAGAAATAGAGCATGTTCCTTGATGATACCTCAAAGAGAGTTCACTCCTCCTCTGCACATGTAGAATGGCACATTTTATTAGCGTTCACACCATTGCAAGGGATGTTTTCACTTATAGCAAACAGAATCCTGACAGAATTGATAAAGCATAGCACGATTATGGTGGCCCGCTTTCATTCGTGAGCATGGAGAGGAGAAGAAACAACTGAGGACTGAAGAGGAATGGGAAATAGCATTCTCACATTTTGAGATATTCCAATATGACCTTTATTGTAGGCAGGAGGAAGAGAATTGAGAAAAAAAGAGAGAAATTGTAGGCGAACAAGTAGAATGTTGCAGAGTATCAGAACAAAGCAGTGATTGGGGAGAATTTTAGCAAGAGGAAAAAATAGAACATTCCCCCACCCCCAGGTTACTAAAATAGTTTTTCACACATTCTCCCTTCTTTATTGTACTTTATAGGAAGGTAAACTGAGAGAAGATGAGATCAAGAAAAAGCAGGAAAGTTGAAGGAGGAAGGAAGATAGAGGGAAGCAGTAAGTATTCTTGGATATAGACAGGGAGTCCTCAAGCCACTGTCTTCTGAACTTTCCATCCAGTCAGAAATCCCTTAGTCACCTGGCTACGTATCTCCCAAAGCCCAAGTCCCAGGAACTCTTAAATTATCCTTGGGGGAGGCTTGGAATTAGATGCTTGAGGAAGAGCAGTTAGTGTCGCACCTGGACTAGGTTTGCACACCAACTTGACCCCCCATCAGGAATTTAGATCTACAGGGCCTATGCCTTTTGGTAGGGAGAGAAGAAACCTCACTTGCCTTTCAAAATAAGCCAGACACGGTACTCACTGAATTCCCAAGGCAACCAAACAAAATATGTTTAATGTTCAGTGGCTTTAGTGTTATCTGTGCCACTGGATCACTCTATTCCTATGTAATGTGCTAGTTTCATGCAATGAGGTCAATATACACAAGCCTATATTTTATATTATTATGACTCAAATGTGTCTGTTTTACCTTATCCTTATGATGCTTTTCAAATATAGACTAATTTCTCTTGCAAGGAATGTAATAATCAACAAGGTACTGCATCACAGACTAAGTATTTTAACAGTAAAAAGGAATTAAGTCCCAACTCTTTCATGTCTCAGGTGATCTTGAGCAGGTTATCTGGTCTTGCAAAATTTGAGATTCTTCATACACAAAATGGGGATAATACTAACTCTATTCAGAAATAAAAGAGGTAATGATGAGCCATTAGTAGGCATCTGAAATATGTTTTGCAAAATACTGAAATAGTTAAAAAGTTGAGTTTGGAGCCAGACAAACGAAGATGGCATAAGATGCAATAACTAGTAATTTATTTAACTTTCTTAGGTTAGTTCCTTCATCCCTCAAAGGAGATCAATAGTACCTAAATTATACAGTTTTTATGAAGATTAGACCAGGCAAATGCCAAACATGCCTGGAACAATGCCTGACTTATAATAAAAACTTGATGAATGGACTCAATCACTGATGGGATTCTGAGTTAAATTCCCTTGTTGACTCTGGTTAATTCTTACAATGCCTAAACAAAAGGTTGGAAATACCAGGAAAAATTCAAACCCCAGAACATTTAGGATAACATGTTTCCTTCAGCTTGGATATAAGTAATTTGAAACAGCTGAGATAGCAAAGCACAGAAAATGAAAATAAATTCTTGGCAGGCGTGGCATTAGGGCCTAATTATAATTTCTCAATATGGCACCAAGGCCTGGAAGGAAGAAGAAACAGAAGCTCTGCATATGCTTGATAGGAGACTTCCACCTCAAAATCCCTCAACCATCCCAAAGCTGGTGTTTATTTGTAAATAGTTAAATAGCAGTAGATAGGAAAGGCATAATCCCTAGGAAGTTTTGCATTTCAGAAACCACTCAGCTGTGAAAAATCCCACAAAGGTGACATGTTGATTATTTTCCCATTATTCTACCAAATGAAAAATGTCTTTTATTTAATGAATAGTGTTTGGACTAAATACAAAATTGTTCTCATTTGCTGATGCATAATGATTGAGTTACACACTAGATTTTCTACCTTGGGTCCACAGGGAGGATCTATAACATTGGGTCATCTATGATGGGGACACATCTAGATGCACACAAACATACCCTACATGTGTTCTTCTTAATACCTGGCTGTGAACCCAGAACTAATTAGAGAAGATTGTATTTATTAAAGTGCTAAGAAAATGAATTTTTCGTTCACTCATTCGATACCATTGATAGATCTTATACATTTATATTTAAGAGCACCAGACTGAAACTTTAAAAGGCATGAGCTAACACCCCAACTTTTTTACTAGCTGAATAAACCTAGTCAATTTATTTGACATCTGAATCTCATTTATTCAATAAAATGAGGACAATAAAACCTACATCATAGGGTTGTTGCGACTATCAACGTAAATTGTATAAACCATATGCTCTGCACAGTTCTGGTATAGAGAAACCAATTAATAAATAATTACTGAAATTATTAATACCTCTTGTCAAAGAAAAACATTCTTTCTCCTGCTTGGATCTTTTTAAATTTGTAACATGAAAAAATTCAGAGCTGCAAGACTGTTTTTCCCTTTACTTTCATAAGACCTTATGTACATTCTGACTACCTAAAAGAATCTTGATGGTGAATATGTGCCTTAGGTCAGAGTGAAATCAATGAACAAAGACTGGAAATTAAACATAGGAGTAGATATTAAGAGGTCTACAAGACTGAGTATGAGGGGAGAGCACAACAGGAGGGCAGACTGTTCCACTTTCACATAAATGGGACTGAGAAATCACATCTAGAGATGGTAGGAGAGCAGTGTGTATAGGAGGAAACCACCAATGGGAGATGAAAAGGCTGGTTGCTTTTAGTTCAGAACTTCCTCCTGAAAGTAGAGGGCTGGGTCCCTGTGTGTATTTTCTCTTATGAAAGCTGAAGAAGATCCCTTTGTCTTAGACAAGAAATCACCATTCGTCTACTGTGGGAGCTACGAAAGGCACAGAGGGCATCAACTTCTAAAGATTCTGTCAGGTTTGAAGAAGAATTTCTAACAATATTGTCTCTGGAAAAATGTATTCACAGTGAACAAAGGAATGTTTGAACAAAGAGTATGTGAGTCCTACTCAGATATATATCACAAGAAACCCATTTCAATGAGCATATCCTTTTGTAAGAAGCTTAGATAATGTAATTTGGGGTGTATGGCACTAAGAAGGGACCCATAGTGGGACTATCATGTATATGTGGAACTAAATTTTAGGAAATAAAATTATGATAAAAATAATTATTTATGACAAAAAATGACTTAGGAATACTAGATTCTGGATCATTGTGACCTATAACCACACACAAAATGGGTGGTTTTGAGGTTCTGACTGTTGAGGAGGAGCTCTGTAAGACAGATTTCTAAGTGTCCTAGCATCAAGCCCTCTGGCTATTCCTAGCTGCTCCTGATGATAACTGGCTGTTGTTCTGCAGATCAATGCTACTTTAAGTATAGGTCCACCAATCATGGATTACTGGTCTTTGACAAGAAGCTTCAGTGAGAATATAAATCAACTACATCACCGAGCACACTGCTTAGTTCCATTGGCATTTTTTCCTGATGGAGGAAGGAGCGCACTGATTTATATGTTGTCACAAGTTCCTTATTTGGTAGTGGGCCAATAACTGTTAGGGGATCTGCATTTTGAACAGCAAAACACTAGATTATTTAGGTAGAAGTCAGAAAAAAGTAAAGTAGACTGAGAATAAATGTCCTATGAAGTAATGAAGATTTCAGGAATGGTATAAACCAAGCAGTGATGGATAGAACAAGTCTAAACTTTAATCTCTTTTACTTTTGAAAACTCAATTCAAAAAGAATCTACCCCTAAGACATCGAGAATAGAAATTATATTCTGACTGTTTTCTGCACGCCAGGTATCATGCTAAGCAATATACTTGTATCATTTGTTTTGGAAAACACCTATTATGTTTTGGATAATCCTTGATTTTTTTCAATAAAAGAATCCCACCATCCTCTACCCTCTTCATTTCTCCGTCTTTCCTACTCAAACATTCAAATTCATTTGTTCACCATAAGATTTATGAAATATTGACTGTATGCCAAATTCATTGTATGCTGACCACTGCATGCATAAAAAATGAATAACTTGTTATTATTACTCTCAGTGAATTCAAGGTTTATCAATGTCCATGCATGAAAGACAAGTGAGTTTGAACACTAGTTCCTTTGAAAGCATAATTGATCTGAATATACTTTTTTATACCTGACTCCTATATTAGACAGAACCCTTTAATGGCTGATGACAGAGACAAACATGTTTGAGCAAAAAGAATGTTTATTGATTTATACAATTCATTGGCCAAGGGTGGCCTCGCCTTAGTTAAGGCAGAATTCAAGTATGCAAACGATGTCTTCTAAGCAATGTCTTTCTCTTTCCACTTCTTATTTTTAATTTGCTTCATTTCCCCAACACTCTTTTACCAACAGCTATGTAAAATTGGCACTAGATAAATATCCTTCCAGCATGGAAACCCAACCATAAAGAGACTTTCTTTCTCCTGGAATCCATATGTGATCTCAGGAAAGAATCTTATTAGACATGCTTCGTTCATAAGCCCATCTCTGTATCATCACTGTGGATAGGGAGACAGGGACTCTCATTGGTCAGCCTGAGTTATATGTCCCCTCCTCTCGTGGCAGAGTGAGAAGAGGGAATGGGGGGTGGTTGGAAAGAGCAGAGACAAAAACGAGCATCCTCACCAGAAACACGAGATTGTGAGTAAATTCTTGACAGCAACAACAAAGGGGAAATCATATGTCATAGATTTAAGCTTGCTTTTATTATTTTTATGAAAATAATAAATTATTGTTATTATATATAATATGTATGTATATATTCTTGGATATCTTATTTGTTGCAAAATTTATAGACACTATACACATTAGTATCACAAAGAATTTATGTTAAATGGTCACACATTTAATCCAGTCTCCATTGACAGATAAATAAGTAAATGAAGGCCTAAGGAATTATTTTTTTTAATTTCAAAGACACTTTTTAGCATCTCAGAAATTGCATCTTACAATTAATGATGTGCCAGGGTCCGTCAGGTTTTTTTTTCTCTCTTAGTGGCACATAATATAATGGCTCATTTTACATTCAATAGTGTCTTTGGCAAGATAAAACACACTAAATGTCTTGCCAAAGGTCCCATTAAGAGCACAGCTAAGTAACTAGGGTCTGCAACAAGGGGTTTTTGACTTCAATTCAGTGCTTCTTCGGTCTCACAACTGTGGTGAACAACACCAGTGCCATTTGATAAATGCTTATTACCTGAAGCCAAATTCTTGCTAAAAGCTAATGCTGAAAGGATATTGCCCTACAAGGCCTGCAACCCCATGCCTTAAACCTGACAGGTGTAGGTAAGTTTATTGTTCTTAGTGGTTTTAGGTGGAGTGAGTTAAAAAAATATCTTACTAACCACCACTGTGCCTATTTGAAATCTCAAGAATACATCCTAATGCCTTCCACTGGCAACTTCCTTATTTTATTTTAGCCTATTCCTTTTGGAAACCACTGCATTTTCTTCTCCAGAAACGATTAACTACCTAAAAATAATGCTTTTGTGTTCTGTTCTGTTGACTGTCAGTATAATCTTTTGTACCTTTTGACAAGTTTTCAAGAGAGCCTCAATTTGGGTATTATACATCCAAATGGATCCAATCAATATCTAAATTGCTGAAGTGACAAGTGAACATAGAAACTTGTTTGTGAATAAACATGATAATTAATGACAATCAATGGGACAGTTCAGTCAAGTAAATCTTAAGAGTATAGCTTTTACTAATAAGCATTTGTCAAACTGTATTGCTCAGTAAACTAGCTTGCTTTAGGGAGTTATTAGCAACCTAGTTTTAACAAAACCGTTGTCAAAAGAAAGCAAACACAAAATATAGCTTCCTAGGAATTCAAGGAAATGGTGCTTGCTTCAAAGACGTAACCATAGAATTACTGACAGAACCATTAATTCATGTTCATTCTTCATACATAACAATCATCAGCTCAGAGGAAAAAAAATCCCTTTGCCTTGCTCTTTTCTATGACCCGAAACAATCCAAATACCAGCCTCACAGCTTTCATGATATGCATGTTTATAGGCTACAGGTTTAGCCTTATGAACACAAAAACACTTAAATAAAGATGGTACAGAAACAAACTACATGTAATGAAATGAATTGATCCTAATTGGATTTAATTAGAAATCAGCAACCCACTGAAATAAAATTGTCTGTGAATTATTTACAATTTTTCCATAATGAAAGATGTTTGTGTGGGGTTTTTTTGGTTTTTTTTTGTTTTGTTTTTTGGTTTTTTTATTTCAGCATATTATGGGGGGTACAGATGTTTAGGTTACATACGTTGCCCTTGCCCCCCCTCCCCCACTAAGTCCGAGTTTCAAATATGTCCATCCTTCGGGTGGTGCGCGTTGCACTCTTTGTGTATGCATATATCCGTCCCCTCCTCCCTCCTCTCCCCTGTGTGTTTTTTTTAAAATCATCTATTTTGTTTCTAATGTATATTCATCATAAGAAAGAATTCCAGCTATTTGATCAAAGTCAGTTTTTGAAGAATTCTTCTCGCATTTATGATAGCTTTTTCCAGTTGGTACTTTAAGGGATGATTTGTTTATCGCATCACTAATGTTAGTGCAGGATTTTAAATTTGAATAATTTGATTTAGTAAAATGCATCTCAATTAATATTAGACATCAGGATAGAACTCTCTGGGCCCAAATGTACTTTTCGAATTTTTTTACAGAGCAAACCAGTGACTGACAATTACTGTCCTAATTATTCAAAAGCAATAAAGGTTTCCTTTTGGTTCCATTTTTATATCTCCAAGAGTTGACATTTTTTAATGCAAAATAACAATTCAGTTATTATGTTTAAGTGATTCTATATATACAATAACCATATTCTCAAGACCAAAATTTGGGATGGCGAATTGTGGCCACAAGACAAAATGTTGGCCAAGGATCAGAAAGTTTAAATTCAAAATATTTTTCCTGGCTCCTGATAACCAATAGAGATTGATAATGTTATCCCATTTAGAAATAAAGCTCAGTGAAGATAAGTAACCTATTTGAAAATAAACAAAAACTAAAAACATTATACTAACCTATTTTTTAAAAAAAGGTAAAAATAGCTTTTATAGAATGTTCTGTAAGAAATCATGAAGTTCAGGGGAGAATAGTGCTCTTCTTTGCCCAAGGTCTCTAACCCCTTTGAGAAATGAAAAAAAGGGGTCAAAATATTACCAAACAATATCAATTAAACTATTGCTAGAGAAGCTGGTCTATATCTGTAGGCAATGGTCAGCTGCCAAAAGATAATATATGACAACTGTAGACAGCTGGCTCACAAGAAAAAAAAAAAAAAGAAAGGAAATAAAGGAATAGGGTATTCATGACTGCTTTCTTCTTCCTAGGCCACTATTCAGACACATAGCTTTCACCCACCTCTAGGACACCCTGGGTGAGAGGGCAAAGCATGGGGAGCAGATTTATATTATACCAAGGAGACACTTCACACGAAGGAAATAAGAAAATTGAGGAAGAAGCAGGTTAGCTTCCGTGTTGAGCTTTTACAGGCATTCTCCAACACAGTCTTCACCAAAACTCTATGAGGTACTATTAATTTTATCTCCATGTATACATCTAAAAAATGAGGTTTAGAGAGGCTAAATAACTCACCCCAGGTCATACTGCTAGAAATAATGGAGCTGTCCTTTCAATTCAATAACCAAAATGGCATCTAAATTCTGAGAGTTTAAGGAATGACAAAAAGCAGCATCCGTCCATCCACGCATCTGCCGTTCTATATGTAATTAATACTCTCAAATATATGGAGATGGATGTGCAAATGAATTCTTTCATATTTGAAGGTTCATCACATGACTAGTAATGGCAGGGCTCAGGACACGATATCTCAAAGCATAGTGTCTTGGTACACTGAGTATTTAGAGCTGAAGACAGGAGGGCTTCACAAGCAAGAAGGTCTCTGTGACCTTCTCCCACTTTCCTTTCTCCCACCTCTCTTTATCCCCCAAATGGAGTCACAGAAATCATAATTCCTCTTTTCCAAAGCAAGCCATAAAGCCTAGAAAGGTCACATTCTTACCTTCCTCCACCTATCTTTGTGAAGTGGAGGGGCAGTGGGGTGATCCCTTTCCTCACCTATCAGAAGGATTACATTTGACGCTCTTATAACAAAAGAGAGATTAGGAAGAGAAAAACATAACACATTTTTTTAATCCAAGTTTTATGTGATTCAGGAAACTTCAGAAATGAAGACTCAAAGACCCAGGAAAAATTGCCTACTTTTATGCTTAGGTTAGAGGAAGAATAGACGGCATGTAGGAACATGATTTAACGAAAAGTACATGACCTAATGCTAATAGACTGAGTGGGGAAACCCAGCCAGGCCTGTCTGCTTAAATTCTTGTTGGCTTTTCCACGCAATCTTCTTTCCTCCCAGGTATAGGGCAGGACTCCTCTGCATTGAGGGTCCTCAAGGGAAAAGGGAAGAGGTCAGAGAGTGACCTTTCTAGGTTTTATGGCTTGCTTTAGGGAAGAAGAGCTCTAGTTTCTATGACCTTCCTTAGGGGAAAGGAATTCTGTCATCTATGAATGGCTTCAGGGGGAGTAGAAGGGGACAGAGACATGATGAAAGAAATTGAAAAAAATAATGTGCTTTTTAGAATCTTCCAATCTCTTTCAGTTCTAAGTCCTCAGCACACCAAAGCTCCATATTTCGTGGTATTGTGCTCTGGGCCCAACAGAGCATGGTCAAAAAGGACTTCTCTGATACCTAGCCTGAAAGTAGATCTGGCTAAGAGATCTCACGTCGTTTGGCTTCCTATTTACTGTTATACTCTAAAAAGTAGATTTAAACATGTAGATGATCAGCACATTAAAAATAATTTTTATCTAAGAGAACATAAAATGATTTTTGTTTAGTAGAAAAGTCTTATTAAATGTTGCAGTTTTGTCCTACAGTTATGGTAGCACCAGAATGCAAGCGATTCAGGGCTCCACTGAAGGGGCAAGAGGAAGAAACTTTTATAAGGTGCGCATGGAGGCATGGCAAATATGTGATGGGTGAAAGTGGAGCCAGAGCCTGTAAGTTCCTAATTAGAGACTAGTTGGCAGTTCCTGATTGGTGAAGTTTAAGTTTTGTTTCCTTAGGATACGCTTGCTCATGCTGAGTTAACAGCTCAGGGCTCTAGAGATGTCTCAGTCTAGTGGTCTCCCAAATAATTATTTTAATGGTACTTATCTTTATAATCTTATTTCAGAATTCTGTCTTTCATTGATTCTAATTGCTTTGGGCTCTTGAATCCTCATTTGAATGAGTTTTATCATCCTACTGTTCTCTTTTTAATGAGTTTTAAGAAAATCTTTAATAGGTAATCAAATTATGTCTGTATAAGAACTATGTGTTCTAATTTTTTTGAAAATTGTAAGTGGACATTATTTAACTTTCTAAGTTTCTTCATATGTAAAGTAGAAAGGGTTATAACTTCCTCAGTTTCTCTGGGATTGTTAAGTAAGAAAAGCCATTGATCCAGTAGTAGGTGTTCATTAAATGTTTGAATACAATATGAATTATAATATTAAGAACAAAAATTATTATTGTGATTATAGTTGTTACCATTGATTTTATTACACTTCCAGTGGGAATTTTCAATCTACCAAAAGTATATGAACTTATGGTTTGACTGACTAAATCTTTTCTAAGAATTGGTTGAGTAAACAAGGAAAGATTAAACTTGTGAACTAAAATAAAATTTTAAGGCTCACTCCCCACTGGCTGACTAAATGGACTCCCTCGTGGCCAAAGGAATATCCTAAAACTAAATTGCCTGCCAGGAGGAAGGAGGTCAGACATGTCTCATCATACCCCCCCTCCCTTCTTGGGGACATCCTTTATAACATTCTTTAAAAGAGGCCTAAGGGTATGCAAGACAAACCTGCAGGTCCTCAATTTACACAACAAATCTATGTCCAGTGGCTTATCTGTGATAAACAGCTCCTTGTGTTGAAACATTCCAAGCCTTTAGACAAAGCTTCAAGTCTTTAACCAATTACAAGCCAAAGAATCTTTAAACCCACCTGTAACCTGTAAGCCTCCCTGTCTCCTTTGAGATGGCCCACCTTTTCGGGCCAAACCAATGTATGCCTCCAACGTATTGATTTATGACTTTACCTGTAACCCCTGTCTCCCCGAAATGTATAAAACCAAACTGTAACCCAGCCACACCGAGTCCATTGCTCAAGGCCTCTTGGGTGTGGCTCTGGGTCATGGTCCTCAAATTTGGCTCAGAGTAAATCTCTTTAAAATTATTTTACAAAATCTGGTCTTTTTTCTGTTGACAAACTTAAAATTTTATGGTAGATAAGGCAAAACATCTCAAGCAATTTGTAGTAAAAGATAATTTAAAAAAATCTACTCCATCTTTAAAAACCAATTTTGTACCATACAATATACATTATAAATAAATTACTAGGAAAATGAAATAAAAACAAAGATACAAACAAGCTGTATTTTCTTTATTATTATATTCGTTAGACACAGAATTACTGTCAATTTGCTCAACATCTGTAAACATTTAGTCTCAATTTTGTAACTTTCCTTGCTGTAGAACCATAACAAGCAACTTGGGGCCTGGCACTGGTTCACAGACTTTACTGGATCACAATGCAGTGTTCCTAAAGAAAAAAATAATCATCTATTTAACATTAACCTCTGCCTGCTGCAGACACTAATTCAATGCGCTAGTACCATTATATTTTTTTCTAAATTTCAGTACTGACAGAGACAGTCATTTTGGAAGCCTATGATGAGTGGAAATTAGCTCACATATCAGCAGCAACATATTCTTTACCTAGAAACTACAAAGAAAGTGTAAAAAGACAGAAGGTTTACATGTGTGAGAGCAAAGAAAAATAAATGGTATTGCTCTTTTAAAGTCATACAGGTCTGAATGACAAGCACTCCTCTTTCCCCTGGAGGATAAAGGCCTGGAAGACCACAGATGCCTATAAGAGCAAGTTTAAATTTTTCCCATTTTATATGCTCTTTAAACTTTGAATCTTAGAGAAGATTATCTTAAGCCATTTTCTGTTGCATTGCTTTCTTTGTCATGCAAATGTGATGCTGGCCTGCTTTACCTTTTCTTAATTAGAGGTTGGAGAGCAAATTTTTCATCCATTCTAAAGCTATCAGCTTGTCAATTCATTTCTTTTTCCTTTTTTCTTTCTTAAGGAGAAGATTTTTCTCCTTTAGGCAAAATTTTTAGTTAATGGTAACGAGTCTTTAAAAAGGGGGCACTTGTACACTGGTTTGTGTAAAGAGAAAAGGATTTTTTCCTTAGCCAAGAACTGACTCTGGTTAAAATTCTAACAAGAAGCTCTTTAGCCAACACCATGAGCAAGACCTTCCTCCATGGACCCTCTAGAGAAAAGAAAGATTTAACATAGCATTCATTTTGTGAGTTAGGAGACTCTATTAACTTACATTTTTGATATAGAACAAAGGAGATCCAGGTCTTTGAGCTGATCATGGAACTACACAATAACTGCCCGAAAGCCTCAATTTTGCGTCTTGGTCTAAATAGTGTAAAATATTCACTATCTGACCCTTTAAGCAAAATTCTTCTCGTGCTTGTTCTGTATGATAACTCTAGGAGAAGACGAGCTTCAAAATGAATACTGAGGACAGCTTAGGAAAGATGGATTAGTATTATCTTTAAAAAAAAAAGACAACTAATAAAAGTAAAATAAGAAAAGGAGTAAGTCATTGAATGTCAAGGGCTGGACAGAGGAGGAAACTGCACTACAGAAAAAAACAATTAGACAAGACTGAAGAAACATAAAGTGGAAGAATAAGAGTTTATTCTTTAACAAATTTGAATATGTCTGTTTCATCACTTATCTTTATAAATCCAGGTAGTAAATTTCTTGAGGGAAAGTACAGTATCTTCTAGTTTAAATTTTATATGATCTTCAGCCTGTGAGACCTCAATAAAATGTTATGTATATGGGTTGTTTCTCAGGAAACCCTAACACAAGCTCTTTGTTATCCATGTCTCTTGATTCTCTTAAAACCAAGTTATGAAGATGGGGCAAACTGCCCAAACATAGGGACAACCTATCAGTAAAGACTTCCAAGACAGAACATCTGGCCAATCTGAGCCAAAGGGCAGAGCTTGGGGATGCAGTGCTGAACAGTCTTCCTCCAAGCTTGCTATATTCAGCCTAGTTACTGTACTTTGTGTTACGCTGACATAAATCGTCTATTATCCAATAACAGATGAGCTCATTTGCATACAGAAACACTGGTTGTAATAATGAAGGAGCTCAGGAAATATCTGAATTCACTGGAATATTGGGTAATCACTCTGTGATTCTCCCCATGTGCGTAGCATTATTGGTAAATAAACATTTCTCTTATTAATCTGTCTTAATTGTGAGTTGATCTTTCAGCAAACTTTTTGGGGAAAAGGGCAAGTTTCCCCTCACCCCTACAACAACAATAACAAATCTGTTTAGCACAAACTGTAAACAATACCATGACAAAGAAGTTCAGAAGACTTTGAGAGCATCAAATATAGGTATCTGACCTTTCCAGCAATTCAGGATAGCTTCCTCAAGGAAAAGAAATTTAAACTGAAATTTGTAAGATGAATGGGAATTCATTAGATGAAACTGGTTCTCCTGTAAGGATGACTTTCAAATCTAAGTAAGAAATGCTGATTTTGCTCCTGGATTTCAGATCTACTTGATGAATTCCTTATCAGACTTTCCTTTCAGCACCTTAAACACTTAAATCTCAAATGATCCTTATCAATGGAAAAGAAGCCAAACTCTGTAAAATAATTTTAAGAGATTTATTCTGAGCCAGATTTGACGACCATGACCTAGAGCCACGCCCAAGAAGCCTTGAGCAAGTGGACTTGCTGTGGCTGAGTTACAGTTTGGTTTTATACATTTCGGGGAGACAGGGTTTACAATAAAGTCATAAATCAATACGTTGGAGGCATACATTGGTTTGGCCCAAAAAGGTGAGCCATCTCGAAGGGGGAGGGGGATTATAGCTTACAGATGGGTTTAAAGATTCTTCGACTTGTAATTAGTTAAAGACTTGAAGCTTTATCTAAAGAGTTGGAATGTTTTACGATAAGGAGGTCTGTTAATGGACCTCCATTGTCTCTCCTCTCCTTGGAGAGACAAGCCACCAGACATATATTTGTTGTATAAATTGAGGACCTGCAGGTTTGTCTTGCATAGCCTTAGGCCTGTTAATGAGTTTACAAAGGATGTCTCCAAGAAGGGAGAGGGGCATAATGAGGCACGTCTGACCTCCCTTCTTGTGGCAATCAATTTAGTTCTAGAATATCCCCTTAGCCAGGAGGGGGTCCATTCGGTCAGTCAGTGGGGTAGAGGGAGCCTTAAGATTTTATTTGAGTTCACATCCTTCATACATGAAACGAAACTCCCACCTTGCTCTTCCTGTATCATCATACCTCTCTTGATTACTTACAGCATGGTTTCCAAACTTCGCTGCATGTTGGAGGCACCTGGGAAGCTTTCAACACTTCTAATGCCCTGGTTTTGCTCCATACCAATAAAATCAGAATTTTTGAGGATGTCCAGACATTTGCAGAGTTTAAAGATCATCAGGTGATTACAACCTGAAGCAAAGTTCAGGAATCACTGACTTACAGTCTATGATTTAAGTATAAAGTCCTCACACAGTGTTCAATGTACTCCACTTGGCAATTTTTACTTATCTTTGAAGACTTATCCCTTAAACAACCTATATGCCAGACAAATCGAACAATTCATTTTTCTTTGAAGATGCCTCGTACCATTGTGCTTTTTAAGCTGATTTCTCCACGTATGATATGTCCATCTGACCCATGCACCTATTGACATTCTGTCTCTAAGCTTTACTTTCTCCAGAAAGCTCTCACAAGGACTCAGTTAAATGAGAATGTTCCCTCTGGACACCTCACAGGGCAGTTTGCATTTTTCTAAGAGACTTACATTGCACACTGTCTTATAAACCGAGGTAACAGCTTTTCATTCAACAAACACACACTGAGCTTGTTTTGCTCATCACTTAGCTAACCATCAGGAAAAACTACAGTTGCTATGACTTCAGGAGGCATATGCTTCAACCTGAGTTGAGAGTTCAGGACACAGGGACTTCTTATCTTTATTTACACTGCAACACTCAGCCCAATGCCTCTTTGAATATTAAATAAATATTTCCTGAACTTAAGAAAAATGATAAAACTCTAAGTTTAAAAAATGTAATGTAGTACTGTGTGAGCATGTGGAAAACAATAATTTTCATCAGAAAAGTAAAATGTGATATGTCAATGTGAAGTCTGATAACCTCAACTTTGAATTCCAGAGTTAGTGAAAATATTTTAGGATATCCCATTGATTAAAAACATGTTACCTTCTGAACCAATGTACCCAATACCCTCCTAGTATCTGCTTTAAAATACAATAAGTTCAGTTACTCATTAACTTTCTCAACTAATAATTATTAAGTATGTGCTCTTTTTCAGATTCTAAGCTGGAAGAAGAAGTGAGATGCAGTAGTCACTAGTGAGGTTATTCATTCATGTTTTTAAAAAAACAATATTTATTGAGTGCTTACTATGTGCCAGGTGCTATTCTAGGCACTGGGGATACTGCAATGGATGAAACAGACCAAAGTATCCCTTTTGAACATGATCACAAGTTACTTTGAACAATATCATAAGCATTTTTTCTAGTTTAATTGCAACCAGTTAGGAAAGTGTAATAATATTATTAAATTTAAACTTACTAACTCCTTCTAATTGTAATTCTAAATTTGGATTCTGCATAAAGATTGGTCAGCAATGGGAAACTCAAGAATAACTTCATGGGTCATCACTCATTGTTCTTCCATTTTCAAATGAGCAATTGTCTTCTCAGGCACATATGTGCCTTGTGCATAAGAATATGTGTCTCCAGGCGGTGCGTTCTGTGCTCTTTCAGGCAGAAACAATCTATTTCTTTGGCTGTTTCCCGTCTGTCAAGTTGGAGGCAGAAAAAGAGAAGACTTGCAAAAATATCAAGTCAGCAAGTTTTCTTAATTTTCCTGTTACTCTTCTGCCAGAGACAAGACATATTTCAGTGTTGTCCAGAGACTACTGAACAGCTGCATTGTGCGATATTTGGGGTCCCTTTCTGTACTGAAACTCTATAACTCATGTTTGTTATCCCAGTATATTTCATACTATATATTGTCATTATTATTCATCTATCACATAAATATTAGGTACTAGGCTTTCAGCAAAAGTAAGAGACAATCCAGCTAAAACTGTCTTAATAAATAAGAAAATTCAGTATTTTAGAAAAGAGACAGTTATCAAGGTTGATTAATTCAGAAGGTCACCCGCAACACAGGTTCTGACCAACATCCCGCCTTCTCTGCCCAATGGTACCCTCAGTCCTTATGGTCATGAGCTGTCTGCAGCGTATCCAGGTATCACACAGTAACATCTAATGGCAGGAAGTGGAACAAAGAATGTACCCCCTCCTAAAGTTCCTCCTTAAAAGTGAAGAAAACTTTCCTAGACATCCTGAACCCATTTTTCCTCTTTCATTTTGGCCAGAAGGGCACCATGAGCCCATTTTTAAGCCAGTCACTGGTGGAGAAATGGAATTACCAACAGTGGTTTAGAATGTGAATGAAGATCCAGCCCCAGTCCCTATTTCCTAGAAAGCCGACTTTAGCAAACTTCCCAGGTATTATTAATAGCAAGGACATGGGAAGATCTGTTGCTGGGTGGGCAACATTATCTTCAGTTGTTGAATAACATGTGTTAAAAAATAGGTATAGATACAAATTTGATCATTCCTCTCAAGAGAACTGACTTTCAAAGTTGGTATCACCAATATTGGAATCCCTTGGGGTGGGGGGTGGAGTTAAAAAATACCAAGGCCTGGGACTCACTGAGAGATTTTCACTTAATAGAGCTGGACCACTGTCTGGACATCAGGATTTCTAAAAGCTTGCAGATGATTTCAATATAAGCAACATTGGAGAAATACTGCTCCAAAGCATTTCTAACCGTGTCTTGATGATTCCAACACTGTAGGTCTGGGGACCACGCTTTGAGTTTCAAGGCCCTAGTATCATGCGTGGGCTTCCAACTCCATGGTCCCATCATGGCAATTACCATAGTGTATATAATTTGGCTGGTGTGTGGCTGCCTTCTTATCTGCATGTGAGCTTTTTATAAAGAAGAACTAGAAAACTACCTATCCCAGAGTCAATATTTCACAACTATTCATTGAATTCACATTGTTGAATGTTACAGAGAGCCTGTTTCTGAGCGGCCATGTTTGGCAGATGGACTACATTAGAAAATGTAACTTTGAGACTCACAGATAAGAAATTCTAGAATAGCCATAATAGCTGGTTCCATTTGACTGCCTGAGGGCCTTTGGTGGGAAACAATTGGCTAAGCTTAGAGACTGTGGTGCTATTTGTAAGGCCAATCAATGTTAGTGTTCACATATAGGTCTTACCTTGGCTTAGAAGACAGGCTGCCAAAAGTAATTAGGTGAGAGCTAACAGTTAAAACCAAATCTGGTCATAGACAGCTGCTTCTTCTCCCTCTGGCACTTTTTCAGAAGATAACTTTTTATTTTATTTTAATTTTTATGTTTGAAGGCATAGTGCTAGCCTGCATGAGACCCAGGAGGGACAATGAAAAGCTATTTTACATTAGGATGTCCATGATCATTCTTGTCTAGCTGAAAAGAACAAGCCTTAGTTTTTAAGCATAAGGAATCAGCTCCCTTTTTGCACAAAAGCATAAAATTGTAGTCCACAGCACAGAATAGCCAAGGAGAATACAGCCATTAGAGACACCTGTGAATGACAGTGAATTATTCTCCTGCACTATAAACGCTAATCATCCAAAAAAGCTGGATCCTCGCTGCTTGCCTTTTTCTTGCTCATAGCAATGTACTAAAGAACGGGATATCCATATAATTCACTCTCACAGGAGTGTCAAGGAATGAGATGCTGTCCTAATATGTAATTTTGCCACCTGTACAATAGGCTGTTCCTGAACAGCGCTCAGCCGACGTAAACAAATCTTGAAGCAGGCTGCGTGTAGAATGTATAAACACACTGGAACGTATAGGTGTCTCCAGTTCCACGGTTGTCATTCCAAACTATATTTGTCTTGGTCACTGGAGACATTTTTTTTTTTTAAGAAACTTCTTTTTCAAATCCCTGGGCTAAAACAAACTAGAGTACTGAACAAAAGTGAAATGATGATTAAACTTCAAAAGTATACTTCTAGTACTTTAATGGTGCGATAATAATAATAAATAATTTTTCAGAGGTAATTAAGAGTTCGTCAGCCTTAACTCCTGCCCAATGGGCAAACACACCCTTCTTCTGCGCAGCTGCAGTAATTCCCCATCCCTGGCTCCGCTTCCGGCCTGTGATCATTCTGTCGTTTGTCATTGGAATATGGTCCCTCCTTCTTTATCCACCTGCATTCTATATGATGTAGTGATAAATAGAAGTCAAGAGGCAGCAATACAAACTAGAAAGAAGTATGGTCAGAGAGGCCATAGGATGCAGCATTTAAAGACATTGCTATTGCAGCCATCCTTTCAGGTTTTGAAACCAAGTTGTTTTCTTTTTTTGTTTTTTGTTTTTTTTTTTTGTGACAGAGTCTCACTCTGTTGCCCAGGCTATAGTGCCATGGCATCAGTCTAGTTGACGACAACCTCAAACTCCTGGGCTCAAGCAATCCTTCTGCCTCAGCCTCTCAAGTAACTGGGACTAAAGGCATGCGCCACCATGCCTGACTAATATTTTTTTCAATATATTTTTAGTTGTCCAGCTAATTTATTTCTATTTTTTAGTAGAGATGGGGTCTCACTCTTGCTCAGGCTGGTCTCAAACTCCTGAGCTCAAACGATCCTCCTGCCTCAGCCTCCCAGAATGCTAGGTTTACAGGAGTGAGCCACTGCGCCCAGCCCTTGAATCCAAGTTTTGATCTGTATTAGCTGTGTTACTTAAACTCTCTGTGGCCCAACTTTCCCATATTTAAAATATACCTATTAATGGGACCTACTTTTCAGGGCTGTATGAGTATTAAAATATTTAAGAGCAAAAGTTTTTATTCAAAAATGTCAAGTGTGTGTTTATATATATATAAACGCTCTTTTATTCCCCTGTACAATATTTCACTCAGATAAAACCAGCAGGGCTACATGCTGCTCAAAACATGGCCCCAGAGAGGATCAAGAAGGCACATCATGCAGGACTACTTTTCATATCTATCCTGTATACAGTCAGCAATGCCCCTTCCCCATCATCCACAGAGACCAGTGTGTGTAAAGTTCTTAAAAGGATGCCTGGTACATATAAGCATTAAAATTTTATATCACTGTGCAGGTGCAGTGGCTCACACCTGTAATCCTAGCACTTTGGGAGGACAAGGTGGATGGATCACCTGAGCCCAGGAGTATGAGACCAGCCTAGGCAATATGGCAAGATCCTTTCTCTACAAAAAAGTTTTTTGAAAAATGTTAGCCAGGCATGGTTGCACGCACCTGTAGTCCCAGCTACTCAAGAGGCTGAGATGGAAGGATAGTTGGAGCCCAGCAGTTCGAGGCTTCAATGAGCTGTGATCATACCACTCCATTCTAGCCTCAGTGGTACAGTGAGATCCTGTCTCAAAAGAAAAAAAGTATATCACAATGTTTACTTCAGAGAAGGGGATTTAGTGATTTATTGTTTTCTCTTCTTTATACATATTTATGCAACGTTTTTGTTACATAGATAACCTTGTATAATGCTTAAGTCCAGGCTTTCAGTATGCCTGTCACCAGAATAGTGTTCACTGTACCCCATAGATAAGTTTTTACTCCTCATCTCCCTTCAACCCTCCCCTCTTCTTGGTTTCCAATGTCCTGCATGTCTCTTTCTGTCTGAGCGTGCCCATCGTTAAGCTCCATATTATTAGACAGTACATGTGATGTTTGTTTTTCAATTCCTGAGATACTCCACTTAGCATAATGGTCTCCAGTTCCACCCAAATTGCTGCAAAAGACATTATTTCATTCTTTTTTTATGGCCAAGTAGTACTCCATGGTATATACATATCACATTTTCTTTATCCATACCGAATTGATGAGTACATAGGTTGATTCCACGTCTTTGCAGTTGTGAAGTGTGCTGCAATAAACATTCCAGTGCAGCTGTCTTTTTGATAAAATGACTTCATTTCCTTTGAGTAAATACCCAGTAATGAGATTGCTGGACTGAATGGTACATCTTCATTTATTTCTTTGAGGAATCTCCAAACTGTTTTCCATAGAGATTGTACTAATTTACAGTCCCACCAACAGTTTATAAGTGTTCCTTTCTCTCTGCATCCACGCCAGCATCTAGTGTTTTTTGACTTTTTAATAATGGCTATTCTGACAGGGGTAAGGTGGTATCTCATTACGGTTTTAATTTGCATTTTCCTGATGATTAGTGATGTTGAACATTTTTTCATATGTTTGTTGGCCTGTTGTCTATCTTCTTTTGAAAAACTTCTGTTCATGTTTTTGTCCACTTTTTAATGGGGTTGTTTGGGGTTTTTTTTCCTTGCTGATTTGTTTGAGTTCTTTGTAGATTCTTGATATTAGCTCTTTATTGGACATAGAGTATGCCAATATTTTCTCCCATTCTGTAGGTTGTCTGTTTACTCTGTTGATTATTTCTTCTGCTGTGCAGAAGCCTTTTAATTTAATTAAGTTCCATTTATTTATTTTTTTATTGCTGTGTGTGCCTTTGAGTTCTTAGTCATAAATTCTTTGACTAGGCCAATGTCTAGAAGAGTTTTTCCTATGTTTTCTTCCAGAACTTTTATGGTTTCATGCCTTGAAATTTTCCATAGATTTTAATATTTTATCGTTATTGAATTAATTTTTGTGTATGGGGAGAGATAGTGGTCCTATTTCATTCTTCTACATGTGGCTATACAATTTTCTTAGCACCATTTATTGACTAGAGCTTCCTTTTCCCATTGTATATTGTTGTCTGCTTTGTTGAATATCAGTTGCTTGTGCATAGACGGTTTTATTTCTGGGTCCTCTATTCTATTCCATTGGTGTATATTTCTACTTTTATACCAGTACCATGCAGTTATGGTTACTATATCCTTGTAGTATAATTTGAAGTGAAGAAATGTGATGTCTCAAGGTTTATTCTTTTTGCATAAAATTGCTTTGGCTAATCAGGCTTTTTTTTGTTTACAAATGAAGCTTAGAATTATTTTTTTCTAGATCTGTGAAATATGATGCTGATATTTTGATGGAGAGTATGTTGAGTCTGTAAATCACTTTGGGTAGTATGGACATTTTAATGATATTGATTCTATCAAGCTATGAACATGGAATGTTTTTCCATTTGTTTGTGTCATCTATGATTTCTTTCATCAGTGTTTTGTATTTCTCCTTGTAGAGATCTTTCACCTTCTTGGTTAAGTATATTCCTAGGTATTTTATTTTCTTTGTAGCTATTATAAATGGTATTGAGTTTTTGATTTGACTTTCATCTTGACTGTCATTTGTATATAGAAATACTACTAATTTGTGTACATTGATTTTGTAACCTGAGACTTTGCTGAATTTATTTGTCAATTCTAGAAATCTTTTGATGTAGTGTTTAGGATTTTCTAGAAACAAGATCATATTCTCAGCAAACAAGGATAGTTTTGCCACCTCTCCCAATTTAGATACACTTTATTTATTTCCCTTGCCTGATTTCTCTGACTAGGACTTCCAGTATTATGTTGAATAGAAGCAGTGTCAGTGGGCACTGTTGTTCCAGTTCTTCGGGGGAATGCTTTCAACTTTTCCCAATTTAGTATAATGTTGGCTGTGGATTTGTCATATATGGCTTTTATAATTTTGAGGTATGTTCTTTCTATGCCTAGTTTGTAGAGCGTTTTTGTCATGAAAGAGTGCTGGATTTTATTGAATGCTTTTTTTGAGTCTATTGAGATGATCGTATATTCTTTGTTTTTTCTTCTGTTTATGTGGTGAATCACTTTGTTGATTTGCAAATGTTGAACCATCCTTGCATCCCTGGGATGAAACATATTTGATCACCGTGAATTATCTTTTTGATGTACTGTTGAATTCAGCTTGCTCGTATTTTGTTGATGATTTCTACATCCATGTTCCTGAGGGATATTGGTCTGTAGGTTTCTTTTATTGTTGTGTCCTTTCCTGGCTTAGTATCAATGTGATACTGGCTTTATAGGATGAGTTAGGGAAGATTCCTTCCTTCTCAATGTTATGAAATAATATCCATGGATAGGTAACAGTTTTTTTTTGTAGGTCTGGTAGAATTAGGCTGTGAATCTTTCTGGTCTTGGGCTTTTTTTTTGTTTGGGATGTTTATTACTGCTTCAATCTCATTACTCGTTAGGTCTGTTCAGGGTTTCTATTTCTTCCTGATTCAGGCTTGGGAAGTTGTGTGTTTCCAGGAATTTATCAATTTTATCTACATATTCTAGTTTGTATGTACAGAGATTTTATTAGTATTCACTAAAAATATTTTTATTTCTGTGGTATCAGTTGTAATGACTCCTTTTTCATTTCTGATTGAGATTATTTGATTCCATTATCTTCTATTTATGGTAAATTTCACTAGTGATCTGTCTTTTCTTTAACCTTCTCAAAGAACCAAATACTTTGTTTAGTTAATCCTTTCTATTTTTTTTTGTTTGTTTGTTTCCATTTTGCTTAGTTTTTCTCTTAGCTTTGTTATTTCTTTTTCTCTGTTGGCTTTGAGTTAGGTTTGTGCTTCTTTTTCTAGTTCCTTGAGATGTGACCTTATGTTGTTAATTTGTGATGTTTCTGTCTTTTTGAAGTAAGCATTTAAAGCTATAAACTTTCCTTTTAGGATTTCTTTTACTGTGATCCATAGATTTTGAAAGCTTGTGTGGCGATACCAGGAAAATTTTCCTTAATAATTTCCTTGAATTGGTTTTCCATGCTTTTTTTTTTTTATTTCAGCATATTATGGGGGTACAGATATTTAAGTTATGTATGTTGCCCTTGCCCCGACCCCCAAGTCCGAGTTTCAAATATGTCCATCCTTCAGGTGGTGTGCATTGCCCTCTTTGTGTATGCATACATCCGTTCCCTCCTCCCTCCTTCCCCCTCCCCCTCCCGCTGCCCAAAATTCAACAGATGTTATTCTTATATGTGCACTAATGTGTTGATTAGTTAATACCAATTTGCTGGTGAGTACATGTGTTGCTTGTCTTTCCATTCTTGGGATACCTGACTTAGTAGAATGCATTCCAGCTCTATCCAGGAATATACAAGAGGTGCTATATCACCATTGTTTCTTAAAGCTGAATAGTACTCCATGGTATATATATATCACATTTTATTAATCCACTCATGTATTGATGAACACTTGGATTGTTTCCACATCTTTGCAATTGTGAATTGTGCTGCTATAAACATTCTTATATAGCATCATTTGCCCTTTTGGATAGATGCCCAGTAATGGGATTGTTGGATCGAATGGTACTTCTACTTGTATCTCTTTATGATATCTCCATATTGCTTTCCACAGAGGTTGCACTAGTTTGAAATCCCACCAACAGTGCATGAGTGTTCCTATCTCTCCACGTCCATGCCAACATTTATTGTTTTGGGACTTTTTGATAAAAACCAGTCTCACTGGAGATAAGTGATACCTCATTGTGGTTTTAATTTGCATTTCCCTGATGATTAGAGATGTTGAGCATTTTTTCATATGTTTTTGGGCCATTATTCTGTCTTCTTTTGAAAAGTTTCTGTTCATCTCCTTTGCTCACTTTTTGATAGGGTCGTTTGATTTTTTCTTGTTGATTTTCCCGAGTTCTAAGTAGATTCTGGTTATCAGCCCTTTATCGGATCTGTAGGTTGTCTGTTTGCTCTTGTGACTGTTTCTTTGGCTGTGCAGAAGCTTTTTAATACCATCAGGTCCCATTTATTTATTTTAGTTGTTGCTGTAATTGCC